>AXCM01008409.1:0-12438 GCA_000473375.1 Anopheles culicifacies | reverse complement strand
CTACCCTTACTGCTTCTGGGCAGTTGCTCAATTCTATGTGTTTACAGATTGGCTGAAAGTAACATTGATTGACGTTTTTTAGTATTTTTGTATTTCATTTAGAAATAATCTTATTTGAGATTTGTTGACAAATGAAATGTAGATCCCTGATGGCTGTATTTATTTAATAGCTCATTCCAATCTGTCCATCTTATTTCAGCCTTTAGACAATTTTTGAAAAATCGTTTTATCATGAGTGGAGCCATCAATGTAAGCCTGTTTTGAGATGAATAAAAAAAATAAAAATAAAAAAATAAATAAATTTTACAAATCATTATCCAAAGAGGAATGTTTCGCAAATGATTTTACAATCTTTTGTGTCTTAAACCCAACGATGATCACCATGAAAATGAAGAGTTTATTTTCTAAATTAAAGTTCTTTCACCTTTAAAAGGCATTGACATGACAGCTAGGTCTTTTAATTGTTAAATCGAGTGACTTCCGTTCATTGAAAATCCATTAGAAGACTTTTCGACATTCAGACTTCATCAATCCACTGTATCTAAATTAAGTCATTGGTGTTATGTTCTTTTTTTTCAGAATACTTTTGTGCCTAAGCACAAGCTGCTCTATTTTGGTCGATTGCATAGTGAGGTTTCTGAGATGTTCCATTCGAATCGTCTTAATTCGTCAATGAGGGTTGTTCTTGTGCGCCGCTGCCCACATTCTCAGCCTGTTGTCAACTATTGGACTTGTTGCTGGTCGCATGACAGGTGAGATACCTCTGACCTTTTTCCCTTGTTCACTCCTCTCCATGCCCTAAGTTCTAGTAGTTTTTTATTCCTGTCAATGCGCCTTAGACGTTTATGTCATAACGATCCGATGCTTGTCTGCTTATAAATGCTTGATAGCTTGTTCCTTCTTATTCATGTCAATCCATCTCTTGCCTTTTTGCTCTCTTTCATTAAGGCTTTCCAAATTTCATTTTATTTTGTTTCACGTTTCATACATTTTTTTTTAAATTTAAGTTGCTGCTCTTGCCTTTATAATTAAATTTATTTCCCTTAGTTCATGTTTTTCGGCTTGCTTATTTAGATGTTATTTTTCAGAGGTCCAATACATTTCATATTAAAATTAAATAAGTTTTTACTCTTATTTAAATGACTTGTTCTATTTATTGCAGCTGAAAACAAAAACTGCATATTACTTGATGGGATAACAAGAAAATTAGCAAATTACTATCATTAAGCTTTGAAGCACCAGATTTACGAACATTTTAGAAAGTAAGTACCATTCTTAAGAAAGTTACTAAGAAGTGGAATTTAGACAATAATCTTAAACAAATATTTTTTGCTCTTTTCAAGCGTAACAATGCTTCCGAAAAAGTTGATGTACTCTGGAAAATCGTTACACAACCAACGTTATTTTTCAAGTACCATCCTTCCAAACCCCGGCTGCAAGAATGCTAAGCTTAAATGATTTACAAATATTGAATGTATTAATAAATTAATCTAATTTTAGAGAAAAGCAGTAATTCGTCTTTATTTATTAAGATTTATTCTAAATAAAAAGCATGCTATAACGAAACTAATGAAAACTTTCATATAGAAACATGTTTAATAAATATGGAAGAAAGAAAATGATTAATTAAAAAAACAATTTTAATAAAAATAGACTTTCTTTCCATGTATCGAGTGAAACTTTTAACAAAAATTTAATAAAAGTTTAATAGATATGCTACCGGCATGCGAAATGAAGCTCGTAAGGTGAAAAGGAGGAGCATTTACCACTGTGTTTCATTTGTGTTTATCGTTTTTAAGGTTTAAATTATTATGAACTTTTGACTTTGTTTTCATCCTTTTCCAAAATTTTACCTCTATAATTCATAGCATAATTTCATCCTTCGTGAATTGCTTTAAATGTGATTGCAAACACAAAGAGAAAAGATCGAAACCCCAAACGAAAGAAAACATCCAGGCACGGTAATCAATCTGTAAACAGTTTGGGTTTACCGTTCGTTATTTTCCGTTAACAATATCGAATGTGTTATTCGCAGTGGTTTTTGTGCCTTTATCGTTTTCCTGTTTTCTATTTGCGGATGGTTTCCTCACCTGTCGATTCTTTAATCGCCATGTGGTCTGTTGGTACGGGGTGTTTATTATTTTTCGCTTGCTTGTTACGGTAAACTCGTTGGCCACGAACCGAAGAAGAGGTGTGCAAAGAGCGCTGTACCGTTGTTGAAACCATTTCCATTTCATTGCGTTACGTGTAGAGATGACGCGTAGCAAAAGGGGATGTAGTTACAGCTGCACTGTTAATTACAAACAGATTGGTAAAGCGGAACAAGAACCACCGTTTATCCTTTGGCAGGGGAGGCTTCAACGTTGGGGTGGATTGAAAATTTTCTCATCGCCTTTAACGTTAGAAATGATGGATTCACACCGATGTTAAGTTTCGCGTGAACATGAAACGTGTGTGAAAACGAAATTTGATCATGGCTTTTTTTTAATAGAATTTAATTTTATTAGAAAATTCGTTGTTTTGCTGCGAATTAATTATTTAGACATAAAAAACAATGTTCACAAATCAAAAGATTTTGATTTACTAATTTATTATGTACTTTTTCTGAATGATTTTTTTTGCAAAATGATCTTTATGTTTTTTTTATCGGATTGTCTTATGTAATTTCATTTGGCGCAATAATAATTTATTGTGTCAAACACTGCTTATATGTATTTGTTTATTTACTTAAGCATGACGACACATGTTGTATTGTCAGTGTCATTACTAAATGGTTTGGTAAAAATAGCCAAAATTTACAAGGAATTTCTTCATTTTATTTCACCTTGATAAACTTGGATGAGACTTAAACGATTTTAACAGAACAGATGAGAAACAAGTACAGTTTGAAAATAAATAATTAAACCTCTTTCAACAGAATCCAGAGAAAAAACACCCAGATTTTTTTACTGACACCCAGACCCAGGCTGACTGAATTTGCAATTTGCGAAGCGGCCTGGTGGCCGAGGACATTACGGCAATGGTCTTCAAAAGAAAGGACCGAGGTTCGAATCTCATTCCCCCGTATCCAGGATTGAACCAGATGCTGCTGCGGGTACATTCAAATCACAAAAGCCAGAAATGGCAGGTCTAGACCTCTCGGGGTTGTAGAGCGATAGAAGAAGAAGACGAACAGTTTGCAAACACTTCACCAGAGTGAGCAATATGGTCGAGCCAGTTTTTATGGTTGACAAAATCCTAATTATTTTCGTAGAAGCAAATGAACATTACACGAACATTTGAAAACTTATTTTTTTATTCAATTGGTTTTATTTGACGCTATTGATTCGTTTGAATTGTTTTTTTTTGTTCTATTGACAAAACAAACAAGGTTTCGAGGTTTTCCTGGAAAAATGGTTTCCAATTAGCAAAACATCAAAACCTAAGAGCTTTCTTCTTAAGTCAAACAAACAAATAAAAATGTTGCAGGCAATGGCAGTTAATTATTTAACCTTTTTTGTTTGGAGTTTCATTTGCTTCTCCAAATTAAATGTCGTTTTGTTTTGTTACTTACATTGTACTGCTTTAAGGAATGATTATTGAGCTGAACGGTAAATTAAGTGTATTCAGTTTCATTTAATGTAGTTTAAAAGCGGCAAAATATAACATCCTTGCTTCTCTTTGTATCGTTCTGAACGCTGTTAATATTATCGGAAAATGAGCTACTACATGCGAAATAGCTTGAATGAACAGCAGCTCACCCTTACTAAATGATTTCTTCACGCACGGCAGTGACTGATTGATTGATAATTTGTTACTGTATTTACAACTGTGTTGACTTTACTGAGCCTTTTCCTTCTTAAAGCTTCTGCAAACATTTTCATTGGTTATAATAGTAGTTTACCAGCAGACTACCAACTACCATCAGCAAGATTTCCTCGCGACAAACTCCACCAAATCCACCGATAGAACAAAGTAAAGATAACAAAATCTGTCGATGAAAGTAAAGTTCCCAGAAGCACTCGCCAGAGCCGAGATTCGTTTGTTCCGGCATTCGTTCCGCAGCGCTCAGTCGAAGTGTAAATAATTACTCAACGTTCCTTCCCTGTGGCAGCGTTTGACAAAGTGCTTCTTATTGCAAAGTTTCTGTTGGTGGTTAATGGTACAGTCCTCCGTGGTTTGAGGTTCTTTCGCTAAGCGTGCCATCTTAACGCTCTCTTTCTTGCTCTCTCTCTCCCTCTCTCGCTCTCTCAGTGCATCGAATAAACCGACAAACTTAATTGTTTTTGCTTCAGCTAGCACCTCCGGCACTGAGGTTTGGATTGTACCGTCAAACACCGAGCGCCCCGAAACCAGAAACGGGAGGAAGAAAAAACCTTCGATTTGCACAAAATGAAAGTCCATTTTTCATTTTCCACATCCCATCTGCGGTACCTTGTGGAAAAGTCCGGTCGTGTATCACCAGTTATGGTCATTTGGCAGGGCAGTTCTTTTCGCCCGATCATTCATTCGATTCAGCATTGGTGTGCAATACATTCTTCTTTCCATCTTTGGTTTGCCTTCATTTTCCACTTAAAATGTACATGCTGCACATAACAAATATCCATGGTCTGTGGTTGAACAGTTTCGATTTCTATTGATTTGGATTGGTCGGGTTTTAAGGAGCGGAGGACAAATTTCAAACGTGGTCGAAGGAAACGGTAACAAAACCAAGAAAACCCTACTACGTGTCGGTTCCAATAGTTGTACGTACAATTGTATTGGAATCGTGATGGAACACCAAGTTCAATATCACAAACCGCAACCGTTCTCCGTTGCTGGCAGCCGGAAAAAGCAAACTGTGAAAAGTGATTTATGATCCACAAATGAATGCAAACGTAAATACGGCACGGCCACCATTGGCTCGTCTACAAGATAAGAAAAGGCACGAGCAGGGTAAGGAAACTGCCACTGCATTGATTGACTCGATAATTGGTTCATTTGTGACTTTGGAATAAATAATATTGTCGTTTTTGTGAAGTGGAGAGCATATTCAGAAGCAAGACAAAAATTAGAATGTAAATCAAAAGCAAATAGGTCTCCTTGTTTTTTTCTTACAATGATCGAAAATGAAAATTTAAGAAGGAGTAAATGTACCAATAGTTTTGCAATGTGTAAGACAACCAACAATATTGGGTATTTTTGAGGTTTTTAAAAGGAAATAAAATAATTAAATTCAACTTAATATTAAGCAAATTACATTCAAAATACCCTTCAAAAATAACTTATTTTGATATGATATTTGCAGATACTCGAAAAATATCTTCTTTTTTTTTGATAATCTTCTGATATACCTATATTGGCAAAACGGTGCCAATGCAGTGAAACAGTCTATGCAAATGCTGTACTTTTCAAAAACATATTTTTATACTCACAGTAAATTGTTCAAAATATTAGCTCAAGTGCACCAACATACTTCTATCGTAGCAAAAACTATAACATAAATTATATTATTAAACTTTGTAAGCGTTTAATATTAATTCAAACCTGACTTTTTCCTGTATAACTTAAGTTTACATGAAAAATAAAAAAAATATTTGAAAAGGAATTGAAACACGAGTTTTTAAGACTTCTAATGGAACATTATTTATAATTTCAGAGAAAACGGATATGCAGCCAATACGGAATAATTATGAAAAAAAAAACACACACAATCAATAAAATATTGATGACTCCAAATGACCATTAATGGGACCATTAATAATCTGTTGTTACGGTAAAGGGATGATACAGAGTTCTTAAAGTATTTTGTTAGTTTCAAATTTATTTTTATGTTATCTAAATTAAACGATAATTTACAACGAACGTTCATTGAATGCTTGTTTGTATTTATAAAATATGGCAAATGTGGCTAGATCGTCGTCAGAATTGCTAAAATATTATATTGTTATGATATTAGTCAAGCAACTGATCGAAACTTTTATTAGAAAAATATTCTATTTTGAACTTCACAGGCTGATTAGGCTTGCTAGTTTGTACGGGTATTTAGCTGCGGAAAAGCAGCAGAATATCAAAACACATAGAGAACAACTAGAAGATGGTATGACTCGAATGTAAGATGCCTGGTTAAGTCTAGCGCTTTAGCTTTAGCGTTTCAAGGATTGGTACCGTTGTGAGGAGTCACTTCTTCAAAAGACGTCGAACACTGCACATCAATGGTCTTTACACCGTTTCCGTATTCTTTTAGCCTTTGTCGATTCATTTGTCGCTTTCCCCCAATATCCTCCGATACTCTCTAATAGTAAAGTAGACTCCAGAATTTTATGTACCGATACATTTCTGCAAAATTAAATATTATTTCACGATTGTAGTTGATGATTCCATTCTAAATATAGCAAACATGTTTAAAATTTGTATTAATAAATAAAAATGAAAAAAAATGCCAGATGTGCTACTTTCCATCATTGATACTTTAAAAATAATATTCAAAATTTAATTTTACGTTTTTACAACCTGTCCAAGTTAAAAAAAAATCACTTAAATGCTACAAAAACTATATGAGTAAATCATATTTATACAAGTTTTCATAAATTAACTTAGGTTTCAATGAGTAGTTAGTCCTTTTTACAGGGGAAAACTTAAATTGCAAAAGAATTATTTAAGAATCAACTGAATGCTACAAAAACCAGTCATTAGAGGCCTAAACGATCCGTAGAAGAAAAAAAAATACATGTAATACCTTGTACATTCATTTGATTGTTCATAGCGAAGGTATCTTATTCCATTACAGTCACTTTTAGTACTATCACCAATATTAGTACAATTACCCTTGAAAAAAAACAGAAAGTAATTATGTAAAGCGAAAAATAAATGTGCAGTGCTTTTGATTTAACAAAACATACATTTTCTACGAATTTGGAGATTTTATGTTTCGGAACTGTTTGGTATTTCTTTTTTTACCCAATGGCCTAAGCATAGATAATTGGGAGCAGCAAACAAAATCACCATTTTGAAAACTACAAATCACATCATATGTTTACTCTCCTCCATAATCAGTCAACAACGCACCGGCCTTGAGCGATCAACTAATAATTAGCTCAAATTCACAACCACGGCAACGCGACCACCTAAATAAATCACATTATTCCCTTCGCCTTCACCAGAGAAACAATGATGGTGGCAATGAAAGGAATTTCTATTTCAGCATACGAACCGACGATCCAACGCACGTCTACGCTTCATCCGTACGGTGGTGGTTGTGAAAATAAACACGATAAATAGCCCCGCACTGGAGGCTACGGCATTCGGCTCGGCCATCTTTATCCACTCGGGCAACTACATCTCATCCAGGTTCAGGTTTTCCCAACTCCTCCCCCCGGGCCGTTGTGCGGGAATCTTAACTCGAAGTAATTTACCTTGGATTGTTGTTGCTGTGCTTGTTTTACTGTTTATCATCTCGCAAGACGCGCGGCGGTGACCGCCGGCCAGTTAATTTCCCACGCGGACGAAACAGCGCATGGTTGCTCTGTCGTTCGCTATCCAGATGGTGGTTTTGAATGCACCATTTACAAATGGCCGACGCCGAACCCACAGTTTAGTTATTTTTAAATGTTTCACACTCACGCGATCGTGCCAGATTGTGGATGGGGAACGTGACAGTAGTGTTGATGAGTAGGCAGGTGAGACGCATTCAAGTGTGTTTTTGTTTCTTCTTCATGCACTTCAGCATATGGGAATGCTGAAATATTAAAAAACGCAATTTGAAATTGATTTATTTTCGGTTTTTTATTGAGTTTTTTATCTTTGGGAAAACAAGCAAACAAAGTTATTAATACAAAGAGTCATAGATATTTTTAAAATCTCCAAAAAATCATGACAATTTGAGCTTTACCTACTAAATATTATGACAAATTCGATGGACACTCCGTACCAGGGCAAACCACATAAAATTTAAAAAACATTTTGTTATGAGTTTTAAAGGAAATGTGAGGAAACTTTGTTAATATTTGACAACTATGTAACTTTTTTTAATTTAATTTATATTTAATTTTAATTATATCAAAAATTGTAGAAAATGCACATAAAAAATAAATAATTAAATGAAATAATTTGACCACTGTGACCAATGTTAGTGATCCAACTGTGCGTAATGCGCTGAGCACCACGATCATGGCCAAAATGGAAAGAAACGCTCAGCACGATCGTTCTCGGTAGTGGTGAATTTTCACCTACCGAAGAAAGACGTATGATCTTTCGGGAATCCAAAAGCGTACGCGCTGTTCGTGTGTTTGTTTTACATTTTTGCTTAATTTTCCATCTCCTATTAAACAAAACACAAAACAAAACAATATCAACCATTGAATAGTGATGGGAAATTCAGTTTAATTGGGAACACAAATCGCCAACTAGAAAGGAAAGAACAACACTTCGTACCGAACGTGAACAAATAGCTGTTGATTCGACGATCGACTGTTGACAGAGTATACTAATTGGAAAACCGATTCCAAAACTGCAGCGGAAGCCGTCCATGCCTGTATGTGTGTTTGTGGAAAGTGAATACTGTGCGCGATTTCCGGATTGAATTTAAGTTCGCTCGTGTTTGCGTGGCGGCTGGGCGGGAATTGGAATTTCGCTGTGTCAATGGCACCGGGACGGAGAAACGGGCATAAAATTAAGGTACACATCCGGTGACAGCATTACGCACTCGCACAATTCGCTGTGCGCCACAATGGTTATTTTCCGGTCAGTTTATTTGTGTGCGACGCGATTGTGACAACGTAGAAGCACAGCACAACCCCGGAGGCAGACAGGGGCACATCCACGTCGGATTTCCGCCTTTTTCCTGGCCTTATATGTCCCCGCACAATGTCCCGCGACCGCTGGGGATGAGTGTAAAACAATTAAATTTTCATGCTGGTGATGCGCTGTGATGTGGAAATCAGCTTCGCCCTAGTGTGGTTTGTGGAGTGAAAACAACGGTGTGAAAATGGTTGCACACTTGGGCGAAAATTAAAACGAAACCAAAACGAGCGAGACGCAAAGAGAAGGAGTGAGTGCGATAGAAGAAGAAAAACACACACCCCGAATGGACGATACATGGGTGAAAAACCCCGATGAGCGGAGAATAAAATCAAACACCAAACAAAGTCAGCAAAGCCACGGTGCCGAGCTGTGGCATTGGCAACATATCCGTAGAACAACGGGGGAAAAATCAACACGGAACATAAACACGGCGAAATGAAAACGAATTTCCTTTCGCTACGAATTCGTGCCACACGGGCATGCTGGGTGAAATAGCTGGGTGGTAGTGAGGTGAGAACCGCAGTGTGATTCCGTCCGGGAAGATTCCGACGCTTCCGCCGGATCGTGTGTATTGTCACCGTGCAAGGGGTTGGGCCTTTTGTTTTGCGGGCTGAGGTTAATACATTTAATGCTTCATTAAACAACAACTGATTGCTGCTGGTTGGCAAAGCCACAAACCTGTTTATTGGAACGCAAAAGGGAGCGCAACTATCAACCTCCACCGTCTACCGCTATTCCGCGGCCGTGGAAATCAAACCGACCGAGCGCAACCACCACCTTCCGGGTGGTGCCACCTTACCTACCTACCTGTTACGATCTACTGAACATTTGTGCTTGGGATTAGTACATCATGACCACCAGAGGCATTAGAAGGAAAAAGTCATACCTGGCGGAAATTAAGGTGGCCGTCATAGGGGCACCGTGTGTTGGGAAAAGCGGTGAGTCTTGCGGTGTTCTTAAGTCACATTTGGGCTATTGTAATGTACATGTGGATTAACTCGAGTTGAAGGGTAGGTCTTTAAGTTGTGTAGGTAAATTTCAACTTCTCTGTACTAACAACGTATCTTAAAGAGTAAATGACGGTCTGGACGTATTTGTTTTAAACTAACCTAACAAATCAATAAAAAGTTCGTTAAAATGCCTTAGACAAAACAGTTCGGACATATGCACTATGCACGGAATCAAGTTGGTTATGTGGTACTGGATCCTCAAAATCTTGATTTGAGAAATCAGCAAGAGACTGTTTCATATTGCTCCGCATAGTGTGGTAACATTGGACTACGTTGAGCATTTTGTTGTTATCGTGTCATGGCTCTGCTGGTTTCCTCTAGTGCAGGTGTAGGCACAATTCCATCCAGATGTTCATCCACAGGAACATGATGGTAAAACAAAATCTGATTGTGTATATTAAATTTTGGTTAAAAACAAATCAAATTTGCAAGGAATAAATCATTGACTGACATGCTTCTTGGTAAAATTAAGTTTAATACGGCCTGGTCATGTTATGAGGGCAAAAAAAGAAAACGTTTTTTAGGTTTTTATTTAATTTGTGGCTCATTTACATTGATGTTTCATTATTTTCTCTCCAATCTGGGGTAATTATTACGCATCAAAAAGGGTTTGCGTACATCTAGTGATTAAAATTGATCGATAGTTTTGTGATTGCCATAAAGTAATTTTCTAAAGTTCTCAGAATGGCAAATCCGCCTCAGGAAGAAAGTTGTAAACGCTCTATAAGCACTTCATTATTTTAATAATTTTTTTTTTTTATTCATTAAGAACGGCCAGGCCGTATTGCTATTATTTTAATAATAATGACTATAAAAATGTAAATAAAGGGAGTCCATTTATTTATTGATTCTACGGGTTTTGAAACAGTAAGAGATTTTTAAATTGAAATCCAGCCCCGCACAGCTTTTCTTGAACTGTAAATAAAGATTTACTCAAATAAAGTTTAGAGTCAAAAATATTAGCGAAAAGCACGCTTAATGAAACCTTTAATGTTATGGAAGAAGTAAAATGTTGGAAATCATTCCAAGCTACTGACATAATTTGATTAATGAATGCTTTTCACAAATTAATATTTATGTTGTCTTTCAGCTGCATACTGCAACTTTTGAGATAACGATGTCTGTAACAAACGCTTAATTTGAAAAACATTCCTGGTTGGATGATGGTAGTTGTGAACATAATTTTTTAAAAGTTATACTTCTTTCAATATACCTTTGAAGATTTGTTATAGCTTCTTTCATGATAAACGGTTTGAATTTCGTGTAACAATCTTCGAATTCGGCGATGGTTTAATTTGCAAGAATGGTCAAAGTTTACTATTGATACTCTACTCTTCCACACTGACAACATTTGTAGTTTAAGCAAACAGATCTTGCTGGTGATTAATATAATGTCATGTCATGTATGTCATGAGAAATTCAAAACTGAAATTACATAAAACAGATCGACCCGCTCCAGTCAATACCAAAAATAGAATAGTGAGCCGGACTTTGCCGACACCTGCTCTAGTGCATTCCCATTGCTGCCTTGCATTCATGATAGATCCTATCACAATTTCAGTGATTGTCGTAGATTCAACATGCGAAAGTGTGAGAAAATATAAACGTAACAATAAAACAAATAATAACCAAAAACACAAAATATTCAACAAAACAATCTAAGCGAGAGTACCATCCAGAGGATCGCAGGGTGACTATAATCCTTCTTACTCCTAAGAATGTTGCACTTCGGTGCCGCTGGGGACTATTATTATTATTATTAATTTGATGCCCAGGCAACTAATGTCTGTCATGGAATTCAATTCCAATCTTTATAAAGATGAGAATTTTACTACGCTAATCACGCGATCAGTTAAGCTGTACCAGAACGAAGTACGTAAGCAACAACGCTCACCGGCAATGTAGACGTCAGAGCACGAATCGTTTACAGCTGTCCAAGATATTAGTCGATTCGTTCAGCTGTCACCTTACTTACCGATCCCGTCAATTACTGTCTCGTCTGCGAGCGTGTGCTCCTTAACCAGTAGAATTTACATCTCTCTCAATATTTCCCAACTGGTTGGCCATCTTCAGGCAGCCGTCAATGGTATTTACATTGCCCATCCTTTCACATCTTCAAGCTAAATTTTTGAATCACACACACATGCTCACGCTCTAGCCACGTCAGCAACAATGTGCTCGATAGGATGAAAGTTAAATTTGAAGGCAAAAATAAAACACCTGCATACACCGGGCCGCTCGTCGTGTAAATGGTCAAACTGGGCATATAACTTCATGACCCAGGCTTTCAATCAACACCTACTGGACCGATTTGAACGTTCAACAACCGCATTCAAGGCAATGTGTTTCGTCTCCTTAAACCCTGTTTCGCTGTTCACGGTCATTGGTGATCTCGTTCGCCGAAAATATCTCACACCTAAATGATCCATCCACAGGTTGGCACGAGGATGAGCAGTCGAGAGTAAAGGCGTGAAATGAAAAACCATCGAGACTTTCTTGGTTTCAGTACTATAAGTGGCTTTATTTGTGTTAGTTAGAATGGAAAAACATCTTCATTTCTGTATGACTCTCTGAGCAAACTAATTAATTATGTGAATAATTTCCTGCTAAGTTCTGCTTCATCCATTCCGCGGCCATTTCTCTTACTTCCAACAAGCGACATTCTTCA
>AXCM01008406.1:0-11920 GCA_000473375.1 Anopheles culicifacies | reverse complement strand
TCTCAAAGACTCTTCTTTTTCTGTATTAGGACTACAACCTCGAGAGGTCTCGATTGGCCATTTATGTCTTCCTTAATTATCTTGATTCCTTGAAGGCAGGAAAAGCTATCATCGACTCAACGACCATTGGATATGATAGACTTCGTAGATATTAGAATATCGTTTGATGTAGGACTAGAAGATCCTTTACAGGTTGAAATTGTAGCTCTCTTATATATTTTACTTATAAGAAATGTCCCCACTACTGCTTTATAGAAGCAATAGAAGCTGTAGTTATGTAAGGACTAAATTGCATTCTAACCTTAGCCTAAATGAAGTACAATCTTAATGATATCCACAAAACAAAAAGACTTGAAGCTTAAAGAAAATCGTTTTCTTCGGCCACAAGAAATATGATCAAATCCAACTGATTTCATTATAATAAAAAAAGCTTCCGTCTTATTTATTCTAAGTCAAAGTAAATATGGAGCTCACCAAGAGTAATCTATCGATAAAGTTAATAGTATGAAGTCGTCTATTGGAAACACAGTTGAAAGACCCTGGTTAGACTTTTTAATTAATATCTCCAATTTCGTATCAAACTAGATTCAATGGCCATCAAAACGATCTACATGCCAGTGTGTGATTAGATTTTCCTACTATGGAAACAGAGATTAATTAAGCGAAACACAAACATTTCATCAATCGATCGCAGTACGAAGTCTCCTTGCAGATACACCTGTGATAGCAGCACACAGCTTCACATGGTACAACCCAGCACAATAGGGTCTACTTTTGGAGCTGGTGTCGCACCACCAATTCCTATCACCGTACATGGACGGACCTGTGTACCTTTCGGCTACCAGATTGCCTCGCAGCATTGCCAAAAGGGACACACACGGAGCCGGACGATCCGTCATAAATGAAAACCGGTCATCCTTCGGCACCGGTACGCGGGCATGCCATCGAAATTCCATCGAAAACAAAAGTTTTGTGCGCGCCTTCGTTCGGCGCAACGCTTAGGGCTGATAATCGACGCGGTCGGGCGAGTAATTGTGCCCGCGTCCAACCATGGCATCGGGTCTGCCGCCGGCTGGTGGCTGGTTCAAGGTTTTTTTAATTGCACATTGGCACAATTCCAGCCGCGAGAGGGGCTTAGTATCTCGCGGACCCCAAAAGTCGCCATCAGGTGCGCGAGTGGCAGACACATAGTTTTGCAGTTGTTATTTTTGTGCTTGTTTCTTTTTTTATTCTGATACAACATAAACGAAACAAGCTGCAACAAGCCGTGATAATTTTTTTTTTCGGGACCGTGCAACGTGAAGAAGTCAAGCTCACGATGGTTCACGTCGGTTGAGGTGTTTGCAAAGGCGAGCGAGTGCGGTGAACACCTGCAATGGATCGGAATTCCTTTGCCGAGTGGCGGCATTGACGCGTTGCGAAAGTCGATGTCGATGGACGTGAAGGGATGTGCTTTGAGTGCCAAAGTGCAGCCCTTGAGCGGTTGCCAACATGTTGCCATCTGTGTTATTAATAAATAATTCCCTATCTTTTCCACAATCAGTGGAGTTTACAGCATTTTTATTGGATTGGAGTTAATGTTTTTTTTCATAAAAACTCCGTCATTGTTATGTTCTGTATTTAAGCGATTCAAACTACATCTGTGCCATTTACCTCTGTAATCTGTACGTTCTGTGGAGTTGGTGAGGGAGTTGCGGGTTTTGTCGAGTGTTCAATCGAAGTTTGCCGCGTATTAATGTCAAGTATCGTTGCGAGCAAATATGTTTATAGTTCGTGATTGCTTCGCATGAACTTCACTTTCAATAATATCTGAAGTTCGAAAAAAAAACGTGTAATCGAATTCTCAAGGAAATATCGATAACAGCATCTCATCGATCAACGTCGAATGGTGGCAAAAGAATTGTTATTACGGCATGTTAACATGCTCCACACGAAAGGGAGGTCTTCTATTGATTAAAAATTATTTCAGCATTGGAGATTGGTGGAAAAACATTGCGTTCCAAAATTCGTCTCTCTTGGATGCAGGATTTGCGTGCTGCGACTGCATCGATCGAACGATCGATCCGGTTAATTTATTTGCGACCCGAATGCAACATTTTCTAACTCTTAAAGGAAGGCAAAGGAGATATCAAAAGCGAATTATGTTAGACTAATTCCCAAAGCTTCCTTTTCACCTCCTCTTTTTTTGTTATTCTCCTTGAATTGCATGTACGATCGAATTCTAACCATGCTCTAAACGAGTTTATCGATTCCATTTTGCCCTCCACCACTGCAACATCGATGAGCGATTTGGCAGATGATTTATGTCGTCTGCATGTTGCATTATTCAGCTGAATGCAGGATTGCGTACGTTGTGTTGTAAAATGCGCCTCATGGTTTTTGGCAATCAAAAGCAAGCGCAAGATAACAAAGCAACGTAACAACAGATATTAAGATATCAACCTGGGAGTGATGCTGATGAGCAGGTATTTTAGGAGGGCCAATTCTCGATTCGTGCGGCATGCATTCACAATCAGCCTTGGCATCGAATCGAAGCTCGTTAGCAAGCAACGAGTCCGGCCGGTTGCATTATTCATGTTTCATGTCGGGCATACATTTTGTTTTACTTATTTCTGATTTCGGTGTGAGAGGCTTTAAATCCTGGACAGACCAGGACATGTTGCCCGCCTAAAAAATAAAAAAAAAAACAGAATAAAATTATCGAAAGAATGTGTCAACATTCAAGGTGAGTATATTTGCGAAAATATTTCCGCTGGAATGTGACAAATAACAGCGATCGATATTTTTTCTCTTTCAATTGAATCTATTGTACACGATTTAACGTAAAAAAATCAATATTAAAGAGATACAAAAGAGCAAAACTATGTTGGAGTAGTTTTCCTTCACGTTTAGAGTCTCTTTAATCTTTAGCGTAGCGACAATCCTTCAACGACCTACCCATTGACGACAGTCGGTCGTCGTCTCTACGGATACTGTGCTACTCTTTGACCTGCGCAGACAGCTTCTCAGTTTGCTTTTTCTACCCGGGTGCAGCTCATAAATCGTCCGCGTGCCACGACCGTGTGCACCGCCACAGTGTTCAAATTACCTAATAGTTTGCAAGTTCTTCCCAGCGACTCGTGGGGTTGTAGCAACTCCATCTGTGGTAAGAATTTCCACGACCCAAAAAAAAAAACAGAAAACCTTAACCGACAGTCAAAACTGCAACCGTACGTGCCCCGGGAATGGGGTGACACGGGATGTTTGAGAATATGTTATGGACTCCGATTTTGCATTTCTGCAAACGCAAGCCATGATTTATTGGCCAAAGTCTCCGGCCAAGTCTCGCGGGGTGATTTATGGCGCATGTGTGGTTACCATTAAATCATGCTAAATGCTTTCATTATCGATTCGGCGAAGAATTGGCGAAGGCAAAACGGTTGACATAAAACATGAACTGCAGATCCCATTTTTACCTGCAAATGCAACTGTGTATGCTTCCCGTGATTTAGAAGCACTCTTTCGGCTGTGATAAATATCAGGACGAGATCCTTCCTTTTTTCGTAACAAGAATCATTTCTTATCCTGAACGTCTAAAACACGGCTACTAGGCTAGCGAGATGGAAACTTGATACAGCTCGATGCCTGAAAATAACAAATTGTTCCACGCGCATACTTAACCAAAAGTGTCCCCCCCCCCCCCTTCATTTCTCGTTGTCTGGTCCGAATTAAATTAAGCGTTTGTGGTTAGAAGCGCAACGAATCACTTACCTGCAAAGAAAAGGAAAGAAGAAGGAAAAAGAAAACATTAATGAAAAGAACACGACGTTAGCGGTAGAGCACCTGCGTGAGGCAAATCATAAAAGAACATGCAGTCAGAAGTCAAATGGCGTTGTTTGCGCCGCTTCCCTTATCCCCATCGATCACCCCCCTTCCCCCCAAAGATAGATGCATATCTCGCACACACAATTAAGGCACCTTGTGGCGTGAGGCCCCGCTGCGGGTGGTTTCCCTCCGGTACGGTTTCGGTGCAAAATTCAAGGTCAACCGTCAACCGTTTTTGCGCACACACAGCGCACGTCCTAAAATGCAGCCTTGGGCGCATAACCAGCGCAGCCCAGACGACAAAACCAAGATTAGATAAATGGCGATCACGATTAGGCAATTTTGTGTTGGATTTTGTTTTGGGTGGTGGTTTTTGTTCAACCGCAAGAGGAGTTATTTGCGGGGCTAGATTTGTACCGCTGCACTTGACGGGCGCGATTGGTGCGTGTTGTAACTTTCGATCGATTGGGTTGATTTTATGGGTAGATAATTTCGAAGCGTTTAAAAAGTGATTGATGATACTGTGATTTTTTGTTTGTTGCTCGGTTTATTTAATGGAAGCCTTCATGAACGTAAAAAACGTACTCAAGGCAAGTAGAGTAATTTGGGTGTATACAAAAGGATAAAAAATATACAAAAGGCCAGTTAATAATCATGGTTATTCTTTTAACATTAATATTTTACGCTTGGAGCGGTTCGGTGGCCGAGTAGATAGTGGCGCCGGTCTTCTTCTGGTGGGGAGGGTGGTTGTTTTCCTCTTCTTGGGGTTGTTTCGCCGTCCGCAGTTCTTGTTGTTGTGGCAGGAAGTGGTGGGCGAAGGCCTTTTGAGGTTGTAGAGCCATAGAAGTAGAAGATTTTTCGCTGGATTGCATAAATTAATTATTAAAAATGTCAAAAAAAAAATTCTTTAATAGCGATAGAAATAATTTCTCGTTTAGATTATACTTTCATCTAATCACAAATTAATCATTATTTTTTGAATTTTGTGGATAAAACGTAGATCATTTGGTTTTTATTGGGATTAAATCCTAAGATAAATCGGGTATTAGTCAAATCGACAACGTACGAATGGATAACATGAGCTTGGTATTATGTTCAAATCCCGTCTGGATCTGCAGCTCCGTAAAAACGATCTACTTGTCTACAAAAATCGCTCTAAACCATACCTCGTTGAAAGAAACCGGATCGTTCCATGATGCAACAACCATTCCGTTTTGCGGTGGAAAATAGGTCAGCTGGAAAAGTGGACCTTTCGTTTCGTCACCGTCACACATGCGCCAAGTGAGGAAAACTGAAAACTGCTACTCACTATCAACCATAGAAACTGAAACCCCCAAAAATGGAAAGGGATCACCCGCTTCGGTTCGTCACTTTTGCTACCACCTTAACCGATGTGAGCCGGCTGCCGTTCAACGCTGTCGTAACCAAAGTGAGAAACACACTCCATCGGCCACCGATCGCATATTGGCAGCATTTCGCAAAACAGAAAGAAAGGGTGGAAAAAAAACACAGACGCAACAGGGTCGTCACCGTCGCTTTTACTTTCATCCCTTTATGCTACACGATCGCGGTTATGGTTGTGGAACGATGGGGGGAAAAAAACACCACCAGGAGGAGTTTTTAAATACCACCGGAGACGCGATACGGCGACGGCATCGGGTTGGTTTCGTTTTCACGAACCGAGATGTTACGATTGCAAATGTTTCCTTCATGCAATTACTTTGGGGGAGAGCATTTTCATCGGCACAGACGAAAAAACGACCGGCTGGTAGAGAAATGGAAAATTATGAAGCAGCGGCACTGTGAAAAAGGCACAGCGAAGGAGAAGGAAAAGCGTGTGCCCGGGTGATGATCGCCCGGGAAAGATCGCGCCCGCCTAAGGGTTCGTGACTCGCGTGGAACCATTTTATTCTGCCAAACGTTTCACTTGTTCTGTGTATTGCGGTCACTTTATCTGTATGAGATTAATTTACTTTGTTTTGTTTCAACATTCCCTTCCCGCCATGGTGACAATGTAAGCAACCGAAACGGAGTGTTCGCACACATTTGCTGCAGCTGGCTGTGACATTAAATTGTTTAATTGTCGATTGATACATCACAATTATTTTTATTGATTAATTGAATAACGCCCGATTGAGGTTAAGTTGCTAGTGAGATCGAGGTGCGGCATCTCATGCCGTTATTAAAAACGTCTCGCTGCCAGCTAGTGAAGTGGATTGGAAGGAGAATTCAAACCAAAACACAAAAAAAATCTATTGGCGCTAATCTATCAACCCGACATAAATCATAGCTCCGATGACATGTGGAGTGTGTGGAGTTGCAAGTCTAGCGCTTAGTTCTGTCAAAGCCACAGCACGATCAAGTCAATCACGCGAAACACCTACGCGGAATGGTGCTTTTTTGTTTGCTTCTCTAAAACCTAATGCGAGCCCACGGTGCGTGGGTTTGTCGCACATTTTTTAGCGCTTTGTTCGTGAATAATAAAAGTTAATAATGAAATAGAATGTCGGCTACCGCACCGGGCTGTCTAGCGATCGGGAACCCCACGCATTGTTATTGCCATGAGCCGATCTTTTAAAGGTAATTTCCTGCTCTCTCATTTGAATTTGTGCAGATGGGAGATTTGTTCCTTGTGGAAGAAAGGTGATTAAATTAGCTCGATAAGCATCACAAGGATCGAGACACAATTATGGTGAGGTGGTATCGGTATAATTTATGACACGCTGTAAAATGAAAAGTCGTCTCATCTTTCAACGGATGGAAACCGTCTAAGTGGTTATAGACACAGACACGGGAAAACAGTTTGATTTAGAAGGTGCTTCCGAGATGAAAAAAAAAACCCCGAGCTAATTTTTAGTTAATGAGCTTTTGTGATGCGCGTGGTATCAATTAGACGAAGTGTAGATATAGCGCACGATTTTTTAATTAAATTAAACACGAAATAAAATAAATTTAACTTCCGTTTGATAGCGTGTCATTTGATATACATATTTGTTAATCATTAAGAGATTAGCTGGATTTTGTTCATGCTTTCGTTGACGATCGTCACGCATCAAGTATATGTATAGTTTAAAAGTAAAGTTTTCTAAAAGAAATCGACAATTCTAGAGCTGATATGACAATTCTGTGGATTTTTATGGGAGCCTACCATACTCCTATGCCTGTTGGACTTCGTTCTTCTCAATTTGGATGGATAGCAGTGAAAGACTTCACAAGTTTATCATTAGAACTGTGTTTAGACCTCTCATATGCTCCGTGCCCTCTTACTCATCCAAGTGTATAATTCTGACCTAGAATACTCTGGACCTAGACTTGATTTTCAACTGACTATCCAACTAAATACATTTTTATAATGCTTAATACCCTTTGAAACGAAAATAAATAAAAACTGCACGAAAATGAGCGCCATAGAGTAACTGCGGCGATCGTTCCGGCAACGAACGATTTCCAGCATTACTCGTTATTAATTTAATAATTAAAACACAAATCTTTCTAGTGCCTGATAGCTATCAGGTATCGATTAGCAATGTTTGTGTTTGGTTGGATTTCAAATTGAATTGCAAAAAATGATCGATTATGAATTGCGGTACAAATTAATTGTCGTTACAAGCCTAGCCCTCCAAGTCCATTCCAATTGCGACTTTCGAACGTTTGGCACGCGCAATCCTAACCCCATACACGGTCACCACACGATCCGGTACAGGCGTATGGTTAGATCAAACCAAAACCCGCATACTCCACCCTGATCGAACCGGAAGATATGATTAGCTCGGTCGGAAAATGTGGGTCACCGTGGGTACGTTTCGACTGGAATGCGTGAAACGTGGTGCATTGGAGTGTTTCAACCCCAAAAACCCTCAGTCCGTGGGGTATACATTTTCCTGGTTCCGTTCTAAGACGATCGGCCCTTCGTACGTAGAACGGGTTCTGCGAACGGTGAATGCCATTTTGTCCAAATCCTGGGTGGTAGAGCGCATTGTCTGGAATTGACATTCGGGCGTGTGTTTTTAAAGCTGATTGAAGGTGGCGGAAGGAGCGAACTCTGTGAGCTGACATTTAACAAATTGCACCCAATCGGATCGTTACCGGTACCCCTAATTGAGACAGACCACCGCATGGTCCGGGCGAGGTGCCATAATGTGTTAGCGACGTGTGTCATAAGCGCCGCGAATGAAGCGGTCCCGAATGGATTTACAAATCGATCGTAGCAACTTCGACTCCAGTTGGGTTCTTTGTTTCCCGAAACTTCTCCTCTCAGAGACACGACTTTCCGCACCACTCTCCTCCCTTTTTGCTCGTTTTGGAAGTTGCATTGTGTGCTGTTTTGTCTCCCCGTTGTTGTTCGATTGTTTTGCAAGCAAGTGGGAGCCAATTAGGAAGGAAAAATTAAACCCCACCATGGGATCCAGCCGTGCCACAATTTGCACGATCCGCGTCGGGTGTCAATGATTGGCCCGTAATGGTTGAGAGTTGAGAAAATTCTTGCACCAGAACCGACGTCCCTTACGGATCACTGTCCAGTGTGGTTGCAAACATTACTGTTCGGCAAATTTCCACCCCAAAGGAAAGGTCACGCACGTAAACGCATGGGAAGCTCGGTACGTGGTGTGACCTTCGGTGATGCGTTTGGTTGCAACTTTCAACGCCTCGTCTGGGTGCGCGTCAAAACCGATCAACGCCGGGAGCACATTTGGGATGGATCGTGTGCTGCTTCTGCATTAAGCGTGTTCAAGGTTAGCAACCCAAGTGGGGAGGGAGAGAAGCTAAACGTCATCTTGTTTGCGTAACATTTTCCCATTCTGACAAAGACGGGCGCGAAGGAATGGTACGTCAGAACATGGCAGCAGCTAGTGTAAAGCAACGGGAGCACTCGAGAGTAGCCCTGATCCGGCAAGATGCTATCGTCACGACGATCACGAACCGTAGTAAAAGGGTTCGTGAGCGACCTTTGGGGCAAAAATCAATCCGTGTTGTTTTAAGCGAAGAAATAAATGTTTTCCGAAGGTGATATTGAGTAGGGAAGGGGGGGTTGAAGATGCGCTGCTTAATGTCAGTGTGGAGGTTAAGCTCGAGTGGGATCTTTCCCCGGATAAGGGCAATGTTACCGAGGCAGATTTGTAAGGTTACACAAATAAATGATAAAAAAATCAAATGCAGTGCTACGCCATTTTTTGGCCAAGGCGGGATAAAAGGACATTCAGTAAGGATCTGGTCCCGGTAGATACAAATAATTGACATTTTCTTTTATAGACATCACAGTTTAGCAATATTCTTGGTTAACTGAACCTGATACGTTGAGCATGCTGCATTCATTGCATTATTTGAAGTAATTGTAGTTATATTTAAATACAACAGGATATTTAAATACAACAGGAATGAGGCTGAGTTGCTATCCTGAAGATCTATGTAACATGTGAGATTCATTCATTTTTACAAATTCATCAATCATTCGAGATGTATGAATGCTTATGAATTATACTTGAAGACCCTAAAGAAATTCATACATCGTTGGGAATTTAAAAAATTGAGATCCTTACAATTTCAAACATTTTTGAAATGAAATGTTTCATTATAATTTTTTGAGTCCTCATAGAGTCGGTTCATGATATGAAAAATATTTTCAAAAGCTTCATAAAGCTCAACAGTAATTCGTTAATTTTTTTACCATTTTAAAAAGCTCATCCTGCTGATGCAGGTAGTGCGGGTAAACCCAATGTTTAAAATCACCCCAATAAAGAAAATAATTTTATTAATACTAGCGATTATTTCGTTGATTTTTCACTATAAAAAAGAATTTCTTAAATTCAAAAAAAAAAAAATTAAAAATGTTTTTACATCCTTACATCCCTTCCTAACCTTACAGGTTCTTAATCATGCTTTCTAGCAGACTAAACACTTCAAACGTCTTTCTGCAACGGGTTGATCCATTCCGTCCATTAAATCGGTGATCGAACGTGAATAAAAAAATATATATATATAACAACAACACGTCAATCTCATATGCCAAAAGCTTACCCCATGCCGGTGTCCGTGACCCGTTCGCCTCTCACGTGCAGCTTGAAGGAGGTCTTTGTCAAGAATAAATAAATAAACAAATACATATTCCCCATCACCCAGCACTACACAAAGGCCACCTTCGCGCGAAATAAAGGATCGTCTTCGTTTTTTTTTCATCTGCTTTGCGAAACATGCTTTTCGCATCGTGTTGAGATTTGGTTTTGTGAAGAGGAAATTAGCAGACGAGCCGAGGATGAGTCCGTCGATGGTTGCGATGGAGAGAAACCGCAGACAGGAACAGAACATATTTGTTCTATTGGAAGAGGCTTTTGGTGGGTGAGGGGGAGGTGGTAGGGGGGAGGTGGTAGGGGGTAGGCGAAGGGGTTCGATTGATTGAGCACGAGCATCAAATGCAGGCGACCACATCTTTGTCATGCGGAACATGCAATCCATCACGACGTGTCGGATTAGTACGGTGAGCATCGTTTGTTTTGACACACACGCAGTAGAACAAAAACTTGAGGCTTATTAAAAGGATTTTTTTTTTCTCTCTCTCTATTATGGTGGAATAGAAGATATATTAAGAATTCTACCATTAAATTATTACTGTTAAAAATCTAAATTTATTTTTTTAAATTAACACCACTGGCATGTGGAGAAAATTTGTCGCGCACTGTAGTGCGATCGGTTCCATTCTGACTGTTCTTGTGCAAGCCAGCGAGAATAGAACTTTTGCAAGCGAAACCCATTCTGCGCTTGCAATCGATTCTTGCATTCTGTATGACCCTGCCGCGCACCGATTATTTGCATCCCGGCCGCATATGCAATCGATGGTCACCCCGCTCGCGCTGATCTGACATGCGACGAGGGTGGCATCTTTACGCTTCGGTTGCGGCCAGAGCGCGGATATTGAGGCGCGGTTGCGCGAGGTCGATTACGATGCGAACCCATGCAATGCGTGATGAAATGCAGTGTGATTGGATTTTCTTCTTGCCCCAAGTGCCACCCTTTCTTCGACTGATAGTTATTGCGTGAGCAAAGCAACAAAAGAAAGAAGGAAAAAAATAACAAAAAGGTGTGTCGTCGCGTTCTAACTGATAGAATGCAATTTCATATACGAACCGGGTCTCCACATTGGGTTCTGTGTTTATTTTCTAGCGGTACATTTGACTTTTATTTCCCGCGCCGCTATGGCTGCGGATTGGTAATGTTTCCACGCAGTGGCATCATGGAGCTGCCTGCCTCCAGTTTTGCTGTTGTTTAATCCTAAGATCATTCGCATCTTCCTAAACGGGCAAGGTTCAACCCTGGCTTGCGTAACGGGCGGATGATTGGGAGGAAAATTACTGTTGATTGGTGATGCACCAAGGGGAAATTGGATGCACATTGCACAATTGGAAAGAAGAGAATTATGAATAAATTTGCATCGGCAATGCGAAGGCAAACACAATCGATGGTTTCGATTATGCCGAATGATGCCGTTTGAGGATGGCGGGGCAGCTGGGGTAGGGATGATGATGATGATGATGATGTTGAACGGCTAAACATTGCCGCCGTTTGATGTGGGGTGCAGGGCGTTACCAGTCATGGCAGGATGACGGATACGCCCGGAATGTGTTCGTAAGTGTGTTTGTCTGCGCATTTGCACTCGTTACGTTTATTTGTTACTTAAGCTCAAGTGCAGCATCTTCGATGGGCGTGAATGTTTTCCTGATGCTTAGATACAAAAATAATCAAATATGGTCTAAGAGTGTGACACTCGAGTGGGGGATTAAAATTGATTTGTAAAGGACAGATTGGTAAACAGCGATTTTTTTTAATGCAGATCTAGACATTAGGAATGATTGCAACAAAATAATAAATTTATTTATTTTGCAATTGACTGCTAAAATTATATTCTTTTTATTTAAAAGACTGTTTGCCTATTTTTGCATAACATAAATCTAAACCAGAGAAAATATCTCCTCAATTTGATCGATTTGGTTCAACAGCACGGTACAAAAAAAAAAACACATTTTGGTGCCGTGACCAGGATCAATATTCGAAGGAAATATTATCATTAATAAACAATGTTCATGTTTAGTAGTATTAAAATTTGATTCTGTGTTTAATGATGAGT
>KI424838.1:5665-16220 GCA_000473375.1 Anopheles culicifacies | reverse complement strand
AACATTGTACGCTGACGTGCATGTGTTTTAGTCTTATCATTCGATCCTCAGACCTATTTTGAAAGAAACATGGAGGCACGCCGCTTAATCGTTCGCTACGTTGACCCTCAAACAAACATGCACCGAACTTTGTGCGGCCAGACGAATATGTTCTAACGTGTTTCGAGTGTAATTACTACGAAATCAGTAAACAAAAATGGTATAAATTGATAAACTGTGAAAGTGCACTGTCTGGCAACTGATGATGCTGGTTGGCCAGTATAATTAATGAAAGTGCATGATTTAGCAGCAAGAACTGATATTTGATTCAATATGAAATAATTAATCATTCAGCCGAGTACACCCGGCAAAAGGCGACCTTGCATGGCTTGCAGAACAATGCTTGATTTCCAAAATATGTTAGTAGTAGTAGTAGTAGTAGTAGTAGCAGCAGTGGTTTATTGTGGACAGTAATTGTCATGCTGGTATAACAATTAGGGTTATTTGCGCACAATGGGTTCGCACCTTTCCGCATTCCCCATTAACTTTAATATTGTAAGCGAATGCTAATTTTCCCTCATTTTGTTCTAGTAATATGGGAAATCATTTTTGGGAACTCATTTTTTGTAATATGGGAAAAATTTACAAAAAAAAACCACATGAAAGCAAAAAATGTTAAAAAAGGAATAAAAGGCATTTATGTGGAAATAAACTTAAATAAATAGTTGATATGAACAAAAAATGTTTTATTACACAACTATCGTATTATTTAAAAAAAATATTAAAAAGTATTATTCGAACAATTAAGTGAATACGCCGGAACAAAACATATGCATTCAAATTATTACTCGCCCATTCGATACTATTTCAGTGGTGGTTCTTGTCGTTCGGAAACACCCAACCGAACGGTGAAGTAAATGCTGTACAAAGAAATAAGCATCTGCTAATGTCCCAACGCGGGTGATGTTGACGACGACGACGCAGGAACGGAATGCCCACGGCTAATCACACCGGTTCAACAGGTTCAACAACTTTAAAATGTCGTTTGTCGGTCGTTGATAGTTGAGCGGTGGTGTGCGCCCGCACATTCCGAACAGATAGCTCGGAACCGACAGAATTTTGAAGGAGTCCACAAACCGTCCGACCGTTGAGTGCCGACTATCGCGTCCAGGACACGAAGTGGTCTATGCCGTGGAATGTTTCCTAGCAGAAAAAACATAACCACTGCGCATGTGTCCACAGTGCATGGAACGATTCCTACGAGACGTCATCAATGTTATTGAAAGTGAACGTCAAAACAAAGCCTTGTAACGAAACTATCCCTCACTCCTTAGCTGCGTTCCTGCGTATATCCCTAAACCTAAAAAGTAGGACACACTGTAACAAAGCGCCAACACCGGAAGACCGTAATGCGTAAAAGGAAAATTTCGTACACGCAAAATCAATGGTTTGTATCACGTAATACGCGTTTTAAATAAATATCCTCCAGTTTATGATAATGGATGATAACGTATTCATTGTTGTTTTCCCGAACTGCTGTTTATTTCATTTATACACAAAATAAAAAACCCCTCGGCGACCTTGAAGTAAGAATTTTGCGTATTGGTTTGTTTTTCTCGCACAAAGTGTCCCCGGAACACAACATCACGCTGTTACACTCCCCCACGGTGATCTCGGCTAACGATCGGGCTTGTACGCTTGAAATAATCAGTGCATGCAATTAGTTCTCCTTCATTCGACCCTCTCCAGAAGGGGACGTCCGGCACAAAACCGTTTGCCCCACCACAAACGGATCGTGTCGGGTTTGTTGTGCAGTAATTATCACTAAGTACCGGTCGGCTCCCCTTTTTTCTTTGCGCGCCTTTTTATCCGCTGCGTTGTATTGGTGCAACGAAACAAATGCGCTTTTGCATTCGATATGATAATTTCATTATTATTTTTGAATCCATACACTAACTAATGCATATTTCATTAAATATTAGATGATCGGTTGTAGTTTATTTTTCAGTAGAGCTCAGATTCTTTCCTATGAAGAAACCGTAAAGCAGTCAACAAAAAACGCCTGTCACCAAATTTAAGTCATTAACGTCAAGAAACCAGGTTCGTAACATTAGTTTTGTACGGTTGCAACAGAGATATCCCACGCGATCGTAAGCAACCCGCGGCTAGAGCATTTGGGGCGATCGAGTGGATGATCGTCGTAAGGATATGCTACTACGATGTTGCCGTTCGCTGGTACGGAAAATTGAATAACCTCCAACATGAGAAACAGAAAAACATGCTCTGTCCCTCTGTGTTCGGTTGCTATGGTGAGGAGGAATATTTCTGCTGCAGCTATACACACCACCATCTCTGACCATGCTGGTGGCATTGAAAATATAGAAAATAGAAACTACTAGAGCATCTTAGTAAATCATCAAACATGGACAAATGAAACGTTTTGTTTAAAATAATCCCAATATAAAATGATGCACTTTTGTACAGCTTTCACGAGATGATTACACCCAGTACAAGAAATGCTACAGGGATCGTTCAGGTCGTTCAGTTACGACTCCCTTTTCGAGCGACCTTTTGGCCAGTTTTTCAAGTTTTCGATTGAATGTTTTGTCTTACCTTCGCTTCTCTTTGACGGGCTTCCCCGCCTTGCCCGTCCCGTTCGTCTCCGCTACTTTCGGCGCTGTTTTCGTCATCTTCGTCAGCAACACTACACCACCGATGGTTTACCGAGACGGTATTTCTTTCTCCGTTATCAATGCCTGCCCCGTTGGTTGTTGATCAAGGACCGTTGCAGGAACGGGTTAAAAGTGCAGTTGAAAATGAGAACAGACACGACGGCTTTTCCACTAATGTTTAACAATTATGCTAATAGAGACAACACTTTCACGCACATTCACACGTACACATTAAATCAATTCCAAACTGAAACACACGCACTACCGTTGATTGTGTTGCTGAGCGCGCGTTGTTTCCGTTACGATGCACGCTTTCTCTCACTCTGGCTGTATAAGTTTCACAAAAACCCACAAACACACCGATTCACTCATTCACAACCGTACCGTACTGTGTGTCACGGTGGCCGTGCTTGTTGTTACGAAATCACGCACCTTTTCTTCGCACCGCCAAAACACCAAAATAAACACACGCACGCACGAGGATCTCAAACACACGCATACACACAATGATAAACACCACACCAATTCTCGCTACGCGTTTTACGGTACCGTTTAGTTGTTTTTTTTTTTTTCTTTTTATTCACGATTCTCACTCACGTCACGGGCACAATCAGCTGCCTCGCATTCGACGGCCACAAATCCAAAATAAATCGTTCTGTCTGGCTCTAGCAAATGCTGTTCCGCGCTCCGAACGCACTGTTCCGCTTACACCTTCGGCAATGGAAGAGCTGGCGCACAGCAACAACATCGGTCTACGGAGGGGGTTTTGGGTGGGTTTATGCTACTGCCAATGGGGCTACTGGATGATGCAGCTGCGACGGTCGAGATGTAGGGTGCGTAATAGCAGTGATAGCTTCTCGCATATGCACTTTGCCACCGCACGCTAACCTCATTGATCCGATCCTGGCCAAAAAAGGGTCACCAACGTTCCAGAAGGTGCTAACCGATCGGCCACACTTTGCTAACGGCACGGGAACACCAGACTAGGCCAAAATCATGCACACACTGCTATCGCCACCAGAAGGTTACGCTTGTTATTGATGAGCTCGTAGCACCACAGTAAACCTTGAATATCTTGGCCAAACGGCGTAGTTCAAACTGAACATTACACACTGCGTTTCGCTGCACTTATGGAGCTTGACATAGTTGTTATTCGCACTCAAGAAGCATTCGATAACGCACTATTTCCGAATTATTTTCACTTTTTTGTATTCATAGCGATTCAATATCACTGCATCCAATCAACTAACTTCACAGAATATCAAAAACATCTATATTTAACGAAATTTGTGTCAACCATCGTTTTGACGTAATATTTGACGAAAACGTCAGACATTCCCCATTTGAACGAAAACGTCAAGAACTTCGTGTTTTCAACAAATCAAAATTACACAAGCTTGTTTTATTTATTTTAAAACATTCTCTCACCTAAATACGCATTCTTTTCAATGTTTAATGTTAACATCATGTTTGTTAATTATTGCTCAAGTATATAACATGGTGAAATAGATACAGGTTGACGAAAGTAATGCTCATCATGACGAAATTCGCACTTCCATTCCATTTGATTATTGATTGAGACGATCTTAAGCCCATTTTTTCAGATAACTGTAGCACTACATGCGTATATTATTTATGTATCTAATACAAATTAGTTTGTCTTTGTGGCTACCGCTTTCGATTCGCTTTCTGCTTTTACCGGCGCATCATCGACATCATCTTCCTCCGCGCCTTCGTCCGCTATCATGCTCGCCACACCGGCACCATTCTCATCCTCTTCATCCTCGTTCAGGTTTTGTTTGTACACTCCAGGGTAATTCCGCATACATTCGTTCATCGTGCTGAACGCTTCATAGCAGTCGGATCCTTTCGGCTGAGCTTCACTGCAAATAGATTGAGTGAAACACGCGTTAGTATAATATCCCTTGTAGCGATACGGTTTAAACAATCATTTATAAAAATCGTACCTGTAATGGAAACAGGAAAATGCCTCCCGGAACTCGTTCCCACACGGACCGATCGCCATACCACCAAGGCATGGACAGTTCCAGTTGATGTCTCCGTTTTCCAATATTAAACCGGGTCGCGGTTCAGATTCCGGTAGCTCCACCTTGCTTGGGGTGGCATGGTCCTCCTTAGTGGCAAATATTACCTTATCCTTGCCGTAGCTCTTGCACACCGACATGATTCACACGACAGTCGCACTTGCGAAATCCAAATGAGTTTCCACTAAAGTTAACAGAAGCGGTGATACTTTCTTCACCTGAAAGTTGCACGGCACACCTTGGAAGTCTCCGATGCAGGTTATAGCAGCCCGCAGCTTTACGTAAAACTCTTTCGGAACACGAAGGATAATGCGCCGTCGCTGTTCGTCGAACTTCAATAGATCTACCTCTGTTTGACCGCCAATATCACCGAATATTTTCACTAGCGAATGATCTATGCTGCCCTTTATATAGAGCGCGGACAATTGGTTCGGTTTTCGAGCAAGTTTTCTGAAAGTAATACGATGGAATATGTCATTTTAAACTGCTTGTAGCATCGCACATTAGTTGAGGAAGACGATAACTTACATTTCAACGTCCAAATATATGAAATTACTCATAATATAACCATGTTCAAGCGGCGTGAAACTAATGTAATTCACCCTGAAAGCGTGTTTTGCGTGTTTTGGAACCACGATTATGAAACACAACCAGGCCGGGTAAAATCACAACTGTCAACATGTAATGACATTCCGGTCACAACAGGGCTCTTCATATTTGCCTGGAAATATTAAAATAAAAATCAAATTTTATTAGCAAAACTGATGCTTTTGATCATTTTTGTTGTGTCTATCAACTTCATTTTATTCTTAACTTGGTTATTAAATAATTTGAGATACGTTAATCAAAATGAAATCCGCAAAATCACGATGCGGCTCAAACAGCTGATTCATGGTGTGCCGCTGTAAACGAACACCGTCTGAAATGTAAACAACAAGAATTCGTCTATCTTCCACACAGCAAACAGTGCTCGTCGTCCCTGGTCAACAGACATTCGGTGCAATCGTTCATTAATTTGGAGACTGGTTCCAGTGGTTCGCTCAAATACGGTGACCTTAAACAGAGGTCAATTGTTGTTTAGCACTGTCGTAGCTTAACTGTTCTATAGAATGTGGGGACAATAAAACCAGAATTAAATGTGAGGTTTTTTTGAAATGTTCTCTCTCAACGTCCAGTGTAAAGCGTTATCGTAAATGGTGTATGTACCCTATTTTCAGATTTGCTTGCTACCATCTGTGCCTGATAAGCGACACACCGATACCTAGCGGTTTAGTGTCATCCCAGCGTTGCTGTTGTCGCAGTAAGAATCATATTTGGAAAAGTGAAAGGCAGTTTTTGACAAAAGTTTCTTTTAATGTTTTACAGCGTTTCAACGTTTTTTTACGAATTTTCCCCAGAGGTGAGAACAACGGACGATGCCATCGGACGTGAAAGAGTTTCTGCGCCAAGCGGCGATGCAAGTTGGCGCTGGTGGGTCCGCCGGATTCGTCGAAGTGTGCATCATGCATCCACTGGATTTGGTGAAAACAAGGCTTCAGCTACAAGCCAGCCCTGGGACCGGTGTGGCAAAATCGACCGTAAAGTTAAACACACTAAATTGGGGTGCAACCATTCACTCTACCAATGCTTTTTCTTTGTAGACGTACTACAATGGCGTATTCGATTGTATTAGGAAAATGGCCAAATCGGAAGGTGTATTTTCACTGTACAAAGGCATCCTGCCTCCGGTGCTGGTCGAAACGCCCAAGCGTGCGGTGAAATTTTTAACCTTCGAACAGTACAAACGCTTCTTCATGTTTGGTTCCGATAAACCAACGCCGCTGGTAATAAGATTCATGCTATCCGGCTATTTTCTCCTTAATAATGAATATCCCCTTTGAAGACATTTTCCCTAGCTGGTCTGGGTGCGGGCATAACGGAAGCTATTCTTGTGAATCCATTCGAAATGGTAAAAGTTACTCTGCAAGCAAACAAAAACAAGTAAGTTCCCAAATGTTACCACGCAGGCGTAACACGCATTTACTCTATACTTCTTCGCTATCTTCCAGGATGGGACAGGTGCCAAGTACGTGGGCCGTTACGAAGCAAATCATCAACGAGTCGGGCTTCGGGTTGAATGGATTGAACCGTGGACTTACGGCCACTATCGGTCGCAACGGTGTGTTCAATATGATCTACTTTGGATTTTACCACAGTGTAAAAGGCATCGTTCCGGAGTATAAGGTACATCTTTTGCAAGCCATCATTTGTGCCTCGTGCTGCCCGACAGCAATAATCTATGTGACGCACATGTCGTTCACTGCTTTACTCGACATAACCATATGGTTCATTCTCATCTGTTTCATGTTTCGTCCGCTCTAACACAACAGCCACCCTTAGGGTATGGTTAGGGAGAACTGGTAAGTGGGTAGCTAGGTTTTTTTTCTTTTAATGTAATTAATACGAGTGTTGTTATGTTGTAGTTTACCTTTCCTCCTGGGACCGTTTAATGCTAGCTCGCTAACATGCTGTTTTGATTTTATCCGCTTGAATGATTCGCAATGTTTGTGCTGTTTGTTCGTTTGCGCTAGCTTTACGTAATGATTCGATTCGTGTCTCATATTGTGATGCATTCATCAATCATCATTTTCCCAATTTACTAATTCTTAAGTCATAATTCTCAACTTTACTACGAATTTATCAGGATCCTGTACAGGAATTCTTGCGCAAGGTTGGTATCGGGTTCGTTAGCGGAACACTTGGCTCGATCGTGAATATTCCCTTCGATGTGGCAAAGTCTCGAATCCAGGTCAGTACATTGAATGAACAGCTCGAAAAACAGTAGTAGTTTATAATTTTATTTTCTTTCTTTCGCAGGGACCTCAACCCGTTCCGGGACAGGTGAAGTATCGTACCACATTCGGCTCGATGATGATCGTTGCCCGTGAGGAAGGATTTGGGGCACTCTATAAAGGCCTCACCCCTAAAGTGATGCGTCTAGGGCCGGGCGGTGCAATTATGCTGGTAGTTTACGACTATGTGTACGCTTTTCTGGACGACTACTTCAAGTGAGTTGCGTAATCCGACAAATCGGAACGACAACACAACAAGACAAAAAAACAACAACATACCATTAGATAGAGCAGTTGGTTCCTTTGTTTTTGCCCTCTCTGGTTTGCATTTCAGCACGTTGGCATTTATATGTACATATTCAGGTGCATTTTGTACTACCGGTAACGATTTACGGGTCCTTCTTTTTGGAGTCAATTTTTGCTTCTCTTTGAAGGTCATGTCATATAGAGTATTATTTTGGTACGGCCCGAAATCGTGTCGAATTTATACAATAAAATTTGTATTGGTCCAAATTTAAGAAAAAGTTAGCGTAAAAATGTGAAATGAGAAATCCATCAAACAAAATCACATTTATTAAATTGTGGTAGTTTTATTTAACATTTTGTACAGTTGCACTAACATCACATTCTCATACTCTTGCGCTACAAACTGCTAAATGGGGACGGGAATAATGCTTAGGCTTGCTTCGTCTACGATTTCCCACCATGATTTGTTCCACGTCTGATGATTTCTATTTACAAATGCTCTAATGAGATGATATGTTGCTGCATTAAATCCTCCCATTTCTCTCTCTCTCTCTCTCTTAACAAACAGTTCAATTTCCTAAAGAACACCTAGCTAGCAGGGAATTAAATGTTAATATCTCTGTGTCCGATAGTTGCCAAAGGACTGCATCTGATAGTTAGAAGCGGCCGGTTCCGTATCATCATGGTACGTTACAAGATCGTAGTGGTTGTCGTGCAGTTTCACCCGACTGTGCGATTTAGCCTGCGATTCGGGACCTGACGGATAGTACAGTCTGTTATCGTACACTGGCTGATTGCTCGGGTAGCCTTGACTGTGTGTGGGAACTGCTTGCACTTGGAACGGTGATGCAAGTGGGAATGTGTTCTGGGCCGGGAAGAACACATTGTTACCGAAGTACTGCTGCATTGGGAAGGCATGCTGGAAACCGGCTGTTGGTGGCCATACTGCTGGCTGTATGTAATGCTGATAGCTAACCAATGGAACGGGCGTTGGTTGGAAGCTTTCGTCCCGCGCATCGTTTCTTGAACTGAGGCTCTGATCAGACAGCCTGTTTACAGCATCCGGATCGATGGGTGATTCTTCAGTACTGCTAGCACCTTCCTGAGACGGTTCGTCCGACGTTGGAGCACTCGTTGCTGGTTCTTCCGCTTCCAACTCTGTAGCAGGAGCTTCAGATGCTTCCGACTCTGTCGCTTCGGTTGGCTCAATTGGAACAGCTTCCGTAGTGGTGGTCGTAGGAATCTCCTCCGTAGTAGTAGTGGTCGTACTGATGGTAGTAGTTTCTTCCGGTTCCCGCGTAGTACTTAGCAGCGATACACGCGTCGGTTCGAGGGAGTCCGCTTCGAATGCTTCACTGTAAGGATTCGCTCCCACCTTCTGTGGACGATCATCGATCCATGTGGGCAGATCGTGCTGAAGCGTTGGTTCCCGTTCGGGCGTTACAGGTTTACGTTTTTGACCACTTCCAGCAGAAAACTTGCCTGCCGATGCCTTCAGAATGTTCGTGAGTGGCAGCGAAAACACATTGTCCTGTTTCGGTTCGATCTTCTTCGTACCACCACCACCACCACTAAGTCCGAAAAAGTGCACAAAATGATTCACTAAAAATTGAACCGTTCTTCGGTTGCGGCGAAGAATAAGTTCCTCCTCATCGGTACGATCACACACAGCACCAGGAATCAAGAGGGCAACGGTGGCCAAAACACACAGCAACTGCACGGTACACTTCATCGTTCGTGAGTTCTTGTGCACTTGCACTTTAAGCCATCAAAAGCACCCAACACAAATGGTTGTTCAAATCACATGGATCACCGTCCGATCCGGAGCACGGTCACTGGTAGACTGATTAAACTACTTCCAGCGCCTTTAGCTTATTAGAATGGTTCCTTTAGCCGCGCACGGGTACCCGTGTCCATCCGAATCATTTCACTGGGTAAGGCCCAGTTTAGAGCGTTCCCCACCATTCCCTCCCGTGCGTTACTCTCCGACATTCGATCCGGTACAAACCACCCTTGCGTACGAACGTACCAGACCACATCTCGTTGGTCGCGTGTGTGCGAGTTTTTGGATTACTTTTATTGCTCGTGGTTCGTATGTTTTTCTTTTTTGTTTACCGTTTTCGACGGAAAGTAAAATCCCCTCCACCTCCACTGGTTCGCTCGTAATGTATCATTAAACTAACCGGTGAAGTGTGTCTCGCTGTCACCGGGCGCTTAGAGGACGTGGAGAAGCATAAGATCGGATAACTCCGGACCAGAGAGACCGACTGCCCAACCAATTTCATACAAAGTGAAACATTTACACACGCACGCACGTTACCCTGTCTGTCCAACGCTGGCTGGCTGAGTTGTATGGTAATGCTTCCATCCTTCTTGCGCACGTCCTGTGCACGGTGCGCAACATTATTCTTTCATGCTGCTCAAGAACGCGGGCCAGCACTTGGTTGGGCGGTACAGGATCGTGGCGCGAAAAGTCGAAAGTTGCTCCGGCCGACCGGACAAGTTCTACGGGGTGGGCATGTTTGACAAGAAGTTTGTACTAAAATTTTTAATTTTTTAAACCATGCCAAGAGGGTTTTTTGCCTCGCGTCCGAAACGTGTTTTGGTTTAAAACGCGGGCAAAGCGGGTGTTAAATCGAACATATCTAATCCGAAGACTGTTTTGCGAAATATGCTGCACTACGTATGCAATCGAACGATTTTGTAACGATGCTACCCCGATTACTAAATCGAATGAGAGTTCCTTCCTCTTTTTTTGTATTTTTATGATTGGTGTTTATTG
>AXCM01008403.1:0-13398 GCA_000473375.1 Anopheles culicifacies | reverse complement strand
GTTCCGTTCCGTTCCTTTTTTTCGGAACTTTCTCATCACTAGTAATTAGTAGTATTGGTTATTTTCCAATAATCGTCATCACTCTAAAGCAGCTCAGCACTGTGCGAGCAAGACTCTTCGAGGTTTCAAGTGGAATGTGACGGAGAGATCTCCAACAATATTGAGATCTAACACTCAGACACAGTTCTTATGTGAAAAATAGAACTGAGCTTTCAAACGTTTCTTACCATCAATGCATAAGAGTTTTACGTGGCCCTTTGGAACTCAGTCGAAGGGCCTTTGGAAGCTGTTGAAGAACAGTTTCAATAACTTTAACTCCATAACATTGGTAAATAGACGAGCGACTATTAAAGAACAAATGACTAGTCAATAGAATGTTGCTATACGCATTATTGCCTCGGTTAACTCTTAGATTGCTAACAAAACAATATCTTTCAGAAAACATAATTGCTCTTCAAATATAAGTAAGATAAAATATTTGAAAATTAATTTCTTTTTTGTTATTATTAAACAGCTCATTTTATATTTCTTACAATAAATGTTGCAAGTTTTATTTTTTATAAAGCTCAAACAAACAAACACGAAACAAACTCTTCTTTTTATGTGTAGGAAACCACCACGACTGTTTTCGTACCGGACTAGCCATTTGTGTTTCTTCTTCCCCTTCTTCAAGCGCCATCTGTGTCATCATCGGTGTAGCACCCATTTCTCAAGTAGTTCTGTGAAACGATTCGTAAACAAAACCAAGCAACCCGGCCCGCAGTTGCCAATGTCACATGCGTGCACGCTCCCCCGATCGGCCAAGGTTATGACGATACACGCGGACACATCAAGCAAAGGTACCGCCCCACACAAGAAGAACAAAGAGCGAGAAACGCGCAGAAACGGTTCAAGGTGCAACGTCGGCGTAAATGTGCAATCCCGGCGTGTGCTTGTGGTGCAGCGATAATACGGAAGCAGTAATGTGAAGCTGTGCCTTGCCGTACATAAACCGTCATCGTAAAAATGTGTGAGGGAATTTTTTTATTCGTTGTTGTTCTGCTGGAATGCCACAAAACGGACAGACAGATGACAGGTGTAGCGGTCAATGTAGGTGAACGCAAATGCAAACAAAATCTGACTCCCCGTGTGTATGCATTATTTTTTGTTTGTATCTCAGCTGTTTTACGTTTATGTTTGCACAATGCCACCCCAATGACGTTCGTGAATCGATGCAGTAACCTTCAATGGGTGAGTGTTCATTTTTTTGTTGTTCTTTCACATGTCACAGGGCTGTTACAACTGGCGCGGATTTTGCGATTCGCGCGGATTTTGTATTCATGCTATTTGCTCGTTTTTACTATTCATCGGGGCGGATTTTGCGGATTCAAAAACGGAATATTAGGTGGAAGTTTGTTTCCTTTTGTGCTTTATCATAAGCTTCAGTCATTTCTCATACTAATCCTCTCGTGGTACGCATCTGCTCCATCGGCATTTCGTACCAGATCATGGCAATAACTTTCTTAAATTGGTCAACATTGTTCATTTGATATTCGCTTTGCTTAGCCAGCATGTGTGACACGCACATAATAATCGAGGTCCGGGGAGCTGGGAGGCCATAACATCTTATCTAGAAACTCCGTCAAATCCTCTTGAAACCACGCTTTGATATTCGTCGTCTGGACCGGAGCGACGTCTTTTTAGAAGATATAATGGCCTTCTCCATATAGATCCTGAAGTGCCGGTGCCAAAACCTTCTCCAGAACCTCGGTTTTCTAGAACACGGCATTAATTTTGAAGTTTTTTCGATAAAAACCAGTGGAAGCTCTCCACACCTGTATTCGATCCCCCAAATCATCACCGATGCTGCACTATGGAACCTCGGGATGTTTGTTTGGGACGGGGGGATGCTGGCCAACCGAACATTTTAAACATTGTACGGTTGCTCCAAAATGAAGAGTTTCTTTTCAGAAAATACGAGCTCCTGACCTGCGTGCGTGCGCGAAACTATCATTTTGCATCTGTGTAGCCTCTTCTTCTTTGTCAGCATGTTAAGTCCGTTACTCCATATACTTTCAGTACTTAACATTTTGTCAGCACCACGTGCATCAGTTGTGAGTAACCCAGAAATTCTAGCGCAGATTTGAAATGGCTTGACGTGGATTTCGCGCATTTAAAATTGAGACTTCTGTAATAGCTCTGCATTGTCTCTGTGTGGAAATCTATCGGTTTGTTTATAATTATTCTTTTGACTTAAAGAAAATGGTAATAATTTATTGCCTCTTCAATCATGGCAGTTCAATGAACTGCAAACTGGCTTCTAGTGCGTGTGAGGTCTAATCATGGTGGAGCAATTAGTTGAACTCCGAAAGTATTGGAATAAAACGGAAAAAAACCAACAGAAGCTAAACTACATCAAACTCAACCACCGCCGGCATGTAAACTAGTAGTCCCGCCCATTCGAACCGATTAAACGATCGTAAAACTGTCCCATAAAATTGTCATAAAAACCACACGATTGGGCGGCTCCTCGGGCAGCGCGGGCGTCAAATGGGGAAATGGAGGAATCATCGAAATGCCAAAAACAAAAACCAACAGTGAGGGCACATCACATAAAAACAAGCGTTATGCTCGTTAAAATCGGTTCCGATTTTGGTGCGCTATGCGCCACACGGCCCAGGTGCATTTCTTTGCGCGTTGGGAGATTGATTTGTCTACATCCAACACACGAGAGGTGTTGAGTTGTGAGCGTTGTTGTCGATCATAAATGAATAAAACGATGTGATCGATGTGGAATACTAATTGATCACCTTGTTTGCGTGGAAATCACATTGTGATTTGCATTTCTTCCCGCTACGAGTTCTAATTCAATTATCTTTCCGCTTGCTTTGCTTTGTTTACTTCCTCGGTGAAGGAATATTTTGGCTTTGCTTTTCTCTCGGAGTTCGATCGAGCGTAACATTTCGATGCGATGTTTGTGTTTTGAAGCAGGAACGTGATCAATGATCACCAAACTGGATGGCCTTCGAGCAAACATCACGCCACCACAACTCTTTGCATCTTTGCTGCTTTAAGAAGAACGCACAACATTAAGCTTTTCGACAACAAGCGGCTTAGTTAGTTCTTAGCTTTAACCAATTTATTCTTTACCTGTGTAACAGTCACCTACAAATGTTTCTGTTTATTCATCCAGAATATTAACAAACATTTTTCCCCCCTCCCCTAAAGAGAGCTGCTCGTCTGGACACGAGCACGAGTCTCCCCATCACGCACGTATGTGTGAAGATTGAAAAGCACTAAAAATAATCACATTACATAACGTCGCTCCTTACGCGCATACAGCAACTCCCGTCCCATCAACATCGATAATACCCGCATACACACGTGGAGCAGTGCGCATTGATTCGCGCGCCTGGTAACGAACCTCACTCGCCTCTGCGCAAAACCTGAAAACTCGTGCGCCACTCGAAATCGGATGTTTGTTGCTTCGCGTATTGTGTTTTGGTATTATTTTGTATTTTTATTTCGCCTGCCCACTTTGTTCACCAAGCTTGTCAAACTCGTTTGGGGGTTTGGTTTTTTGGGAAGTTTTGTTTTGCACCTGGATGAGACAGCGAAATTTCGCATACGCAAGGCGTGCTTTCACACTCGGGGTATCGAGATTTTGGAAGTTCGTTGTAGCGAATGAGGCTTCCAGTTTGTAATCGGATTTCAATAAGTTATGGGGCACATTTGCAATACTTGGTGCTGTACACAAATTGTAGAATTATGATAATTGTGCTTTAAAAATAAAGCTACGTGCATGATAGTTCTTTAAAATCTGCAGCTAAATAAGTTTCAAAAAATAAATTCTGAACTGAATTTTAAATGTTTGTGACCATACAAAAATAACAAATAAATTAATGTCTAGTATCACATTAGCGTCGTTGAAATGTGTTTCTATACTATTTCTGTTAAAGATCTTTTTTTCTCTTAAATCACCCTAGAATATTACAAAACTTTGAAGACGTTTCCTTGTAAACTTTAAATCTAAAATACCTGTCTAAACTATATTGAGTTATTCCAAATGAAGAAGGGCCCCTTATTACATGAAACTAGTGCAATCATTTTGTTTATATGTCAATTAATTAGCTAATAAATTGCTCGAGGTGATCTTCATCCTCTTCTGTGGCTCTACAAGCTCGAGAGGTCTTGGGGTTGGGTATACCCGGTGGAGCAGTCTGGGTGGAATTCGAATCCTTGATACAGGCGAATAAGACCGGCGCTGTAATCTCTTCGATCACTGAGCCACTCCAACAAGCTGCTCTTTATCTACTTATAATACTAAATAATCAACATATTTCTGAAATGTAGGTAAGTTCGAATTAGAATTGCTATTAGACGTCTTAACGTTTCGCAAGTTCGATTCACAGTCCTTAACATAGCTATACGATAACCTTTAATTTTTTTAGAATAATAAATCTTTAAAATCTCGCTGAAATTAATACTGTAGTAAGTTGTGGACATACATTTTCAAAAAACATTCAGAATTTTACTCACGTTGGCTAGGTATCCTCCCTTGAACAATAGCTACAAGCCGACATTTCCAATGGGATCAATTTTGTTATATATTTTTTCAATATTGTGTAATATTTTAGCTTTCTGAAATATATACTGTCTTAATTTTACATAAGGTTTTCAATTTTCTGTACCCATGTCTGATTTTTACCAACTTTTCGCTGTGATTTCGCTGTGAATCGTATCTTCAATACCAACACTTCTTGTGAAAGGTATTTAAAAATGCTATAAGTCATTCAAAAATGGAATGAATATTAGCAATATTAAAAATAATAAAATTAAAAATATGAAAAAAAATGTATCATGGCCGATAACACAGAATGGCAGGTAGCCAAATATGACTAAAACATTTTTTTAAATTATATTTTCGCTAGAAACGGTAGTCCAAAGTTACTGTTTTTTTAAACAATTTTTAAAACCATTACCATAGCCGAGGAAAAATATCTTCCTTAGGTGTTCGTATAGTTAAAAGGAGGAATTTTTCATGGGCCAAAACAAAAAGTTGATGTGTGAGTCGAATTCTAACTTTTTTTTTTTGAGGTTTGTGATTTATTATTCTCTACAACTTACTACAGCATTCATATCAGGTAGCTGTTATAGTTTTTGTTTTATTCTTTTATTTAAACAGGCGATCGTATAATTATGTTGGGAACTGTGTAGCATTTAAACCAACGGATGAAATGACAGAAATGATTTACTAGGTTTTGAAGATGGACTTCACCAAATAGTTTTTATTTGTTGAACCTTACTATTTAATTCTGGATCTTGGAATTTATTGAAAAAGCTTGAAAGCGTATTGAGAATATCTTCTTTTAGGTATGGATATTCCTTAACCAATAGAAGAGTATGAAGTAATAAAGTAAGAAGAATATCAAAGAATATAGTTACACCTTAACAAGACAGAGAAACAAAAAATAGAAGGCATTACTTTCCGTAGTCCTAATATTACCCCATCGCTCGAGGGCCTGCGATAACTCTGGAACAAAATCCAGAGAAAAATGAGAGTTCCTCTTGTAGAAGCAATGTGCATTTGATAACAACCAACTGGTCAAGCTCTTGTGGTCCCCTTGCAGCTCTACTTAAGCTTACCATCGATAATACGAGATGAAGAGTTTTATAACACCACCGATACGCACAAGTTATCCCGGAGGCAAACAATACGATTCCACTGTTAAAACCTACTTCACTCACACACCATTTAATCTCTCCCACACATGGCACACGATGGCATTTAACAGCCCTTGATCCTCAAAAACCTCCTCCAACGGTGCATACTATGCGAGCCGACTCAAGGACGCCATCCAATCCGAACCGGCAAACCGAAGAAGATGATGACGCGACAGCTCATCGTATGTGGTGAGAGTTGCAGTTTTCTCGCTGCACTTGACTCGAGTTGAGGCGTTGTTGAGGGGTTTGCTACCTTGGACGGGGTTGCTGACCATTATGGGCACGATTGTGAGTGATCGGAACAAAGAGCAAGTGAAAATAAAAATATGCATAGAGCACACGATTATATCGAATATTGTTTTTATTTTCCTCCTTCACGTATGGCGCCAACGTGCTGAGCTGCTGATGACATGTTTAATATTTCTCTACCTCTACCACGAACAGCTGATGGGGAGTGTCCCATCGGGGCTCGTTTTTTTTTTCTCGCAAACGATTATAAAATCACAACAAATGTAATTCATTTAATGTAATATTTTTCTTCTGTCGTGATTTAAAAACCTCAATTCCATTCCTCAATGCGTCCATCGAGTGTGAATAACCTTCGCTTGGTGGCCTCCTTCGGGCGATAATGAGTCCGTTGCCTTCGACGATCGAAGACTTTGACGACTATCAGTTTTATCATCACTCCCGGAAGCTTGCAGTGCCGTTCTTAAGAAACCTCTTGACTGCTGTAGTTGCAGCTGCACTTGCAAATGAAGCAAACAAATAAAGGGAAGTTTGTAAAGGGAAAGTCCTCATCTTTCATGTCTCGGGTTTTAAGAAGAAATAAAAAAAAAACATCACAATCAAACAAACTTGTTCAAGGACATTCGTAGAGTTCAAGCTGTTAATCTTTGGGCTAATTTTTTTTCTAATTTCAATCCGTCTGCATCACCTACACACAGCCAGATCGAACCCAGGAGCCTCTAGAACGGTCTGGAGACGGTTCACGGTAACAAGCCCCAGCCAGCGCTCCGCAACAGCCGTAAAAGTGCGCCTGAAATTGGTTTTTGCACGTACAATTTTCCATCCGCCCAAAAATAAAACACCTGCCCCCTGCTAAGGCACTCTTTACGATTCGTTGACCTTGCCGTGGAGTTTTCCAAAAAATAAGTCATTCCCATTTCGCCCTGAATGGCTTTCCGATTGCCTGTTAATTATTGCGGATTAATTTTAGAGCGCTCAATTTAACTTTATTTCCTCATTTCAATGTGTGGCGAATTTTAATGATTTCCCCCCACGAATGTATGTGAACACATTCAAACGATGCACCCGCATAATGCACTTGATTGCATCCAACCAGTCCGGTTAGGGCCCGTTGCACATTGTTGCACGATACGTGCCACCGTTATTATCAGCATTTATTATGCATTCAGTGCTCATACTGCTTTACCCAGGCACACTCAGACTTGGGTCAATTGCATCCGACATCGCGTAACCTATCCGTCAGATGCCTGATCACTGGAAACTGGGACTGGCCACTTCGCATAGGTTCAATTTAATCGCTCATTCATCCACAGCATAGCAGCTTATGTTTTCGTTTAGAAAACTGCAAAAAGAGGCGAAAAAACTGGTTTTGATAAATTAATTGCCTGCGCGAATGATATGGCAGGGCATTGTGCCACATTCGCATCCCATCCCAAGCTGTGTGTGTGCCATAATTTTTATTGTGATAAATGGCAACGGAACCTTTATATGGGGCAGATCGCCATGACCTCGAAGTCCAGAAACTCGAACTCATCATTATGCACACAAGCATCAGTTACATAATGAATGATGGCGGGCGTGCTAAATGAAACCATTTAATGCTTCTTCTACTCTTCGTTTTTTGCAATTTAAAACTGAAGCGCCTAAAGTGAGAATTCAGTGACCGAACACCGCCATCCGCCGTGTTATGAGACAATCGAAGAAAGTGTATTTGTGGTGATGCGCTATCAAGGAGAAAAGGGAATGAAATCAGATAAAAATAACAATTCCCTGGTTTCTGGCCGGATGGTTGTTTCTTCAGCGCTTCGGGTTCACATGCAGCGTGACGGTCTTGTGTGGTGTCCATTTCTTGACCTACCCGAACACGGGTGATGGCAACTGGTGCTCCCATCGGGAAGTATGGTATCGCGCAGGAAGTGAGGCGTTTTTAAGCTTTCTATCGTAGATCTCGAACACTGACTGTTATTTATTTTGGTATAAATAATTATATATAGCGGAAAGGTTATTTGATTGCATCTAACACAATGGACTGTGTTGCATCACAAGAAACGTTTAAATGTCTTATTCATCTCATTTAATAACAACTAATTAATAAACAAATGGTGCAATTTTAACAATTTATTTGAATCGATTTAAATCAAAGATGTCTTGTGTTGATTTTTAAGATATGAATTAGTTGGCTATTTGATAAAACCTATTTACCCATAATTAAAACTTTTTTTTCAATCAGGTCACGCCACCTTTACAATAAACATTGTTTTCTAAGTTTAATTTCCGAAAACAATTTTGCTTAATTACTTTAACAACATTATCAAAAGATGTTTTTTTTTAAATTAAAAATTCGAATAAATAAACGGTGCGTTCAAATTCTTCAAACGTCTGACGTCGCACGGAGAGAGAAAGATAGACATAACAATGGCGTCTAAAGGGGAAAAGCTCACCCTGATGCTCAAAGCTCAACCGTTCAAAGCTTTAAGCACAGAAACACACCCTTAGCTACAAACTTATCGTTTTCAGTGGAATTCTAGCATTTCCCATCCCTTACAGAGCAATTCATCAATAAATCTGATTGGATTTTGTGTTTTACCTCGGAATAAAAGGAAATTATTAGTTTTTTTATTCGATTATTCTTCATTAATTGATCATTTAGATGGAGCGTTCATTAAAAACAACGCTTACTATTGTAAAATTATACAGGGAGGCCATTTTTTATAATATTATTTCAATCAAAAATTAAAATTATTTTAAAATGTTTAGATCCTTTCTGCATTTGGGAAACTGCAGCCGTTCCATGTTGGCGGCCAGCTGCTGGAAGTAACGATCTTCCTTTAAGAATTGAACATTTTATTTACTTTCTTATATGCTTAACATGAAACAATTTTGTAATTGTTGATTATTACGAATATATCTTTATTTCTCCTATGTATTTGCGTGATATAAATTAACATTTATTTATCTTTTTTTTTCTACTATATGTGCACCGAACAAAACATTCCATTGAAACCATCATTATGCTTAATTGAACGTTTCCCTTTTCAACGTTTGACCCCCCCTGGGCATGTCACAGACACGCCACACATGCCTCACCCCCCCCCCCCCCCCCCCCCCCCCCCCCGGTTTCCCTTCACGTCTAAATCCAACCTCGCTGATCGTAGATTCTGAGCGTCACCTCCAGCCGCCGATAGTAATCCTCCTCGACCAGATTGTCGTTGAAAAACAGGGCCGCATCCTGTTCGCTTTGGTCCGGGATCGATTCTTTGCGCGCCAACACCACGCGTAACATCGATACGATGTGATACAGCTCGTACGGTGCGACACGATCGATCTCCTCCCGAAAGCTGCAATCCCGTGACCGAAAAAACAAAGGAAAGAAGCAAAACCAGAAGAAAAAGTTAAATGTCTCACCAAACTAAGTATGTCCGCGCCATAAATGCGGATAATTAATTGCTTTCGATTTCGCCCACCAGCACGCACCAGAGAGAAGGGAAACTAATGCGTAACACACGAAAACAAAACCCACCTTTCGAGCGTAAAGTGCTCCGGGTTGGGAAACTGCAGCCGTTCCATGTTGGCGGCCAGCTGCTGGAAGTAACACTCGAAGTAGCCGTCCAGCTGCGTTTCCAGCTCCGGATCGTTGACGCTGGTGATGATGAAGAAAATAACGTCCCGTACGAGCGAGTCCATTTGAATCAGCTGGAAGTCGACAAACTTCAAGCTGCACGGTATCTTCCCGGTCGGGTCTGCGGACACGTGGGGCGAAAGTGCCATTTTCGCGTGAAATCGAGTCGCCAAAACGGGAGTGAGTATAAATAGAATAGAGAAGGACACCGAAAGCATTGTTAGTTTTATGATTGCGATAGGGGCGAATGTATCTTAACAACCATCCCAAATGGCCGAATCCTACAGGGAGTTGGAGAAGAAAACAATGAGGAAAAGGACATTACCATATTTGATCATCATGTTGTTCACCCACAGGTCGTTGTGCAGCATCGTACAGTAGACGGTCAGCTGGTCCGAAATCAGCTGCGCCTGGCGTCGATGGCACTCGTTTATCTGGGCGTAGGCCCGGTCGGCCAACCCCCGCTCGACACCGGTCCGTACGATGTCCTGCCGAAATACATCCATCATCTGGCGCAGCGTCTCCGCACTCAGCCCCGCATCGATATCAATCTTAACGAGGTACTTATGGATGCCCGCCTCGAACACTTCCGGCTTCAGGTAGCGCAACGCTATCGGAATCGCATGAAACAGGGCCAATTTCTGTTAAAGGGAAGCGGGAAGGTACACGCACATAAAACAATGCTTCACTTCTCTGGTCAGGTCTGGCCCAAATCATATCCCATTATTCCCAACCGACCCCCCCATTGCTAACCTGCAGCACGTATCGTGCCTGCTCTCGATTGAACCCTTGGCGACGGTCCGCGGTGACGTATCCGGCCAGCTTCAAGTTCTCGAACAGCATCACACCGTCCTGGTCTACCTTTTCCACCGACGGGTCAAGCGATACGCGGGCATTGTAGCAGCGGCAAAACACATCGATCAGCTCACCTTCACCGTCGTAGCCTTGCTCGCGCTGCAATGCCAACAGTGTGGGTACGATCTTCAGATAGACGGCTGCCTCCTTCACGAAGGTGGTATCGATTTGAAAGATCTCGAGAAATTCTTCACTGCTCGGACGCATCTTCGCCACGAGATGAAGTAGCTCGACCGGAGGTTGATCGTCCTTATCTGGGTTTTCCTGGTTAGAGAAGGGTCGAAGTGGTAAGAGATTGCGTTTAGTTTTTGGTTATTTGTTTCTTATTCTTAAAGATTATAGAAGGTGCTTCCCGATCTGGCAAGTATGCGCGGGATTAAGCAAAAATGCCTACAGAAGTACTAGTAGGTCATGTTCATAATACTGATAATTCCGAGTAGACAGTATGTGAATAATATTTGAATTAATAAATAAATGCAGTAATAAATAAATAAATAAATAAATAAATAAATAAATAAATAAAATAAATACATAAATAAATAAAATTCTTCTTCTATGGCTCTACAACCTCGACAGGTCTTGGCCTGCCATTTCTGGCTTCCGTGACTTGAATGTAGCCGCAACAGGATAGTCTGTCCTGCGTACGGGAGAACGGCCCGAATGGCATTCGAACCTCGGCCTTGTCCGTTCGAAGACTGGCGCCACAATCTCCTGCGTCACCGAACCGCTCCGAATAAATAGATACATAAATGGTTATATAAATAAATGAATAGATAAACAAATACAGGACTCTTGTGTTCTAAAGTTAAGTTAGGTAACATGCAACTAATATTCAAGATTTCAATAAAATAAAAGTTGCATAAATAAAATCGTGGATGCTTTATTCATTAACTCAGTCTTGGAAAATTCTAGAATGCCTGAAATACACTACCTTCTAATTTTCCACATCAATTTTAAAAGGATTTAGGAATAGTCTCAACTCTCAATATGAAGTTCTCGTTGATAAGATATTTAAAATAAATTTGTTGTACTTTTTTCTTAAAAATTTTACTTACAACAATAAACATTAAGTATTTAGAAGTGCTAAGGGAACATCCATTTATTACGTTACGCTGATAAGGAGCTTCTAACGCAGCATTGGAGAGAGACGAAGCATTTACCATATTATATATTCAATCTAGAGATGAGAATAACAACTATTTTACTATAAAAATAATTCCCTCTTACTTCTTCCTCATTGTAATTCGCATCTTTCATCAACTCTTTGGAAGTCGTCAAAAAAATAATCTTACTCTGAAGGAATTGCTAGTCGGAGATTCGAAAACTCAAGAATACTTCGAATAGTGAAATACTATGATCAGATCAACTTCAGGACATTTAATAATGCCGATTACTTATTGAAAATATCTTCTTATTTCTAAGCTATTAGAAAAAATAGACTAGTACATTGACCAGAAACCTCGCTTCGGCCTCTCACCAGAGGAAAGGACCGTACACTGCCACCAAAGAAGAATATCCAGGGTGGCGAGATGATTAAGACTATGAAAAAATACCTGGACAAGACATCTGGAAGCATTTTCTTGTCTGTCATAGCTGTCAGTCGAGTACTTCGTTATGAAGTCCAACATCATGTAACCTAATTAATATTACCCTGAGATTCATCATCAATAAAGAGGAATTGAAGTGCCTTTTGGATATTGTGATGATCGCCAAGACGATTGTAAAAATCACAATGAATATTGGATGAGATGTATATATTTGCCATGAATATATATTTTCCAATGTTATGGGAAACTTGGTTACGGGAATTCGTTATTTGTCAGCCTCTAAATAAACGATGGAGCGGCTCGGAAGTCTTGGAGATAGCCGTCTTCATACGGCAGGACCGAGGAATGAATCTCATTCGATCCTTTCCCCTGTGTCTAGGACTGACTATCCTAATGTGGGTAATTTCATGTCACGGAAGCCAGAAAAATCAGGTCTAGGCCTCTGGAGGTTACAATGCCATAGAAGAAGAAGAAATAAATTTCATAAAAATCTTTAAAATAATTGGAAAAATATGTGGAATCGTACATACAAGACGATAATGCGAAGAATATTGAATATATCAAAGAGATTCCTGCAATAAATATGTATAAGCATTTAAAGTCAGTAATATATAGTTACGTGCCTATCAGACGGTATATTCACCACAACCATAGAACCGTAACTGATAACATAAACGCTGTGGCATACATGTGTAGGATGCTGGATGCGACAGCGTTAACGGACAGATCGGTCTCTTCTGTTTCGGTCGTGTAAGAATAAACACCTATTTTGCAAGCCTACTCATTATTATATAGTAATACTGAATAAGTAAGGCCATCGTTAGGAATCAATAAAAATGCGTCTCTAATAATTTATAATTCATTCATAAATGATGTTAAGAATATAAATACAAAAGAAACTTCAATTAAGACAAGAAATTATTAAGCTCATCTTCAGTAATAATGCAAACATTCAGAAATTCATGGACATCCTTTACGGTTTGTTAAATTACGTACTACTTTGCCTCAAAAATACATCTACCCATCTTAAATCATACAACCGCACAGCAAACTCTCGTTCAGAAATCGATCATGTGAACCATTTTTCATTTCATGCGCCTGCCACTGGCTTCATCGACATCTCCTCTCAAAGGGCACACACATCTTTAAAGTAGCATTTGCAAAAGGCGCACAGAGTGGCAGTAAAGAAAAAAGGCAACCCCCTATTTGCATCAACTCAAGCATCACATTTTGGGATCCATAACCAGGAGTGCAGTTGAAGGAAAATGAATGGTCGCACGAATGGAAGAAGCAAAAACAAAAAAAAACAGACAAAATGCTTTCAATAAATCACTTCGACACTCGGAAAAGTGTAAGTGAAGTTGACGTTACCGCTCGGGGCCAAATGGTTGAACGTGATGTCTTGGCTGTGTAAGCAGCTGTTTCCGG
>AXCM01008402.1:0-13062 GCA_000473375.1 Anopheles culicifacies | reverse complement strand
CTTCCCCAACAGTGGATCTGATCGGCAGAGTCTAACGATCGCTGCTGCTTCCCTTCGCTTTCCAGGTACCGGTCCATCACCACCAAAGGCCCGTACTGTAAATTCTCTCCCTTCCCCTTCCCGGAGTAGGCCGTACCCTACAAATGTTTCTGTTTACAATCCATGAATGGCTGGTAGAGATGGGCGGGTGGACCCGAACCCATTCGTATGCGACTCAGAACGATTAGGGTCGTTTTCCAAACTCCATCGAGCTCGGGTCTCTATTTCAATAGGAACGAATTCGAGTTCGGGTCGATCCGTGAAAAGAGTCGTCTCAACACAAGTTATACGTCAATCGAAAGCTAACGTTGTTTACTAACTGGTGAGATGTGCGTTTAAGCCACCCGAATTGTGGAAAGGAAAAACTTGTATCATGATGTTACGCGCCGGATAGGAGAACCGGAACATTAGTAACATGAAGAATTTTTGCCAGGATCACAAATTTAACGTCCAAAACAATCGAAGGCACACCTAGTGCGCTTCGGACGTTCCACGGGAGCCACAGATCAAGTTTTCCCAGACGCTGATGGTGTTCGGGTACGTGTCGTCGGAGGGATCCGTGATGCCACAATTCTTCTTTGAATAACGCCTCCAGTTCAATCCTGATGGCTACAATAGGATGCTGGGATTGATGGTGCAGCTGTAACTGTTTAGAATGACCAATGGTAGGACGAATGTGTTCCAACAAGATACCGCACCTTGCCATACAGATAAGAAAAGCATTAAATGGTTGGCTGACAATCCGCGCCGCGTTCAATGTGTGGCCTCTTAACTCCCTTGATCTTAATTGTTTGGATTATTTTGTTTGGAGCGTAGTTAAATGGGACATTAATCGACCTTCTAGCAACAGCATGGCGGAACTAGTGTCGAAAATCAGGTCCGTTTTCGCGGCCCTACCCCGCGAAACTGTCACCAGGGCTGGTTCTCGGTTCCGGAGACGGGTGGAGGCCGTAATAGAAGCTGCGGACGGATATTTTGAATAAAATGAATAAAAAACATGGTAAGCTACTATTTCTAAAACAAAATAAAATTCCCCGATGATTAATTTTGCCATAAAAAAAATTTTGTCTTTCTCCGTAGGTGATTGTCCATTATCCCGAACTTAACCCTGCATTCATTATATGATAACTGCTTGAGCTTCGTTTAGTTTTTACTGCATTTTAAAACAATTATTTGGAATAAAAAAAGGTTTTTCATTAGTAACCTTACATTTATATTACATGGAGCAATACTCAACCGAGCCGAAGAAATATGTAACAGTGTGAGCAAAAAAACTTTGTTCATTCTCTAAAACTTAACGAATAATTGTTTTGTCTATCTTTAAATTTTTGGGGTTTTTATAAAAAAACCCCATGGTCTCATAGTTTCGTTACAGACTGTATAATACGAATAAACTTTCTCTTTTTTACACCACCGAAGAAAAACAAATCTTTAGCAATCTATTTTGGTAGCTTCTTTAACAAACAAATATACTTAAAATAGTCTCGTGGATGTTCCCATGGGTTGAAAACTTCATGTGAATCGTAGGAACAAGATCTTTTCTCTCAGAATTTTGTTGCTCAAGGAGCATGATAGTAGGAGAGTTTGTAGTGGCTAATTTAAAACAAAACTCAGCTCTAGCACAAAATGTAATCCTGCTTGCCGAAGGGTTTGCTTACGCACAATCCGTTAGACAACCCACATACCGATCGGTCGAAAGGCAAACCAAACCAAAACGAAATGGGACGATTAGGCCCATTTTCCGAGCCCCACATAAAAGCTCGGACTGTTTGCGCTTTGCCAAAAACCGTACTACCCTCGTGTACAACCGATTGACTGATAGTCCAGTGGAGTTTGTGTGTGGCGCTGGTGTCAGTTTATAGACTGCTTCGAGGTCGATTGACGTTTTGCAACATTGAGCACATTTACAAACCCTCCACCCAATGATCGCTCTCTTCTTCCCCTAGACGAGGCTGGCTGGCTCATATGGTAAAACGGTCGGTAAAACCTAACCAAAATAGGACAGTTTGTGATGGTGGGGGGGGGGGTCGTGTGGATAGCAAACTTTTTTTTCCCCCACACCACCTTAGTTATTATGAAGTCTTTTAAACGGTCGCTATAAACCATCCGTATTTGGTTGGAGGAATGGGAGTTATCTAGGGAGGGAATAAGGCATACACTAGCAATTATTTACACTGTGTACTTTAAGCATAGTTTTATTCCATGTTACACCGGTACCCTCACTCACACACCTGCACCTGCAAACCACACACCGTTTGCCTGGATGGAATGAGCCCATCGCTTGCTGTCGGATCGTTGCAATATGTTCACTCGACATTTCAGACCGGACCGGAAAATGTAAGCGCTACCGACATCAGAAACAAGATCTCGGCCAAGCTGAAAGTGGCTGGGTGGACCTTTTTTCGTCCAGCAGTGGGGGACAGCAGAAATTGAAATGTCAAAAAAATAATTTAAAACTTTATCCACCGGTGGTCGAGCGGGCGTTTGTGGCTGTAACTTCAACACCCTCCATCATCACACTCGATCCCTTTTTTTTTATATTGCTCTTTCTCTCCCTCTCGCTCTCTGATTCGTTTCCTCTACTAGCCAAGAAACATACGAGCGTGTGTTTTTCCTTCCATGCTGGTTGGTGAAAATATTATCCACTTTCACTACTAGAGCAACCGTCACCGGCCGGGCTCCTGCCAGGCAACCAGCTGTCTGGACATATTCGGTCGGGTCACACACACACACACATACACAAACCACAAGACGCGGTCGGACGAAAGGTGGTCGGATGGAATGAAATTAAAACGTGAACACGTGGCAAAAGCGAGAGTGGAGATTAGCACCCCGAAAACCGTCCCACACACTGTGCGGGCTATGAATTATTGCTGAAGGAACATTCAACCTTCCATGCGGAACCACAACCGTCCGGCTTGGACTGTGGCTTTGGAATGGAGGAGGTGGTTTTTTTTGTGGGTCTTCTTGCTCTTACTCTACATCTCCCCACCCGAGGCAACGGGCTTAAACTCACCCACATTACGTAACCATGAAACGAAACAAAATCCTCAAGAGCGTTCGTACCCACGCTAGCGCAGCGCAAGGCACAAAATTATCAACCTGATTGTTCATTATTTTAATTTCCCACTGCGTCCAGCGACAAACAGAGAGGCTGCCAGTAAAAGGTGACTCCCAGTTGGTAGAACCACTGGGTGCCACTGGGTGATTTAGAACCGAGGGTCGCCCACCGAAGACCGGCGGACGGCTGACCGGACCATCATCAATCAAACCGTGCCGAATCTATTGTTTGCGATCGTTACATCATTTGTCGTCCATCGGTCGACAGTCACACAACGGATGTCACAACGGTGAAAGATTCATTACCGTTGCGGTACAAAGCGGGGAGGGGGCGGGAATCACAGTTTTCCTTCGGCAATTTGTTGCGGTTTTTTTTTTTTTGAAAGCTGCCCACACCTTAATGGTTGCCACCATTCGGTTGATGCTTTGGCAAATTAATGGCACTCGTTTTGTGTGAATTCCAAGCTCGATAATTATTTCTTGCCACACCCATCCTCAAGGGAAATCTACATTTCAAAGCGCCAGCCTGATTTGAGCATCATTACCAAATGCCCTAGGTAGTTAGATTTGGCAAAGTTTTCGATAAGAGTACGAGGGAACATTTTTTTTTTTTTTTGAGGTTGACAATTTATTTACCTTCATTTGTCCAACTTCTAACTACTATCTACCATTGGAGAAAGTTAGCAAGGGCTGAATAATGGTAATACTTAACAAACAATTAATTTCAGCTTTCTAAGTAAGCTGGTGAGAAGACATAAAGATACTTTTTGGGCGTCAAGAACTCCTTCAAAAACAACAATTGGTGTCATCAACCAAAACCTGAAAAGAGGATCTTGTGGAACTGAGCTTCCGGATATGATGTAGTTGGTCTCAGGATCTCCGCTTGATCTCCACCAAGTCAATCCAATAGCTCGGGATCACGGTGAAGCATATTGGACTGAACCACAGTGGAGTGTAATAGGCTTAACACCATCTACTAGCGTCAACTGTGGAGTTCATCTAGTCCTGAATGGGGACTATCGACACGTCCAGCTACTTAGAGGCAATGCAAGTCAGCAAGACGACAACTTACTGTTTAAATCGTCAGAAGTTCCTCGGAGACTATCCACTATTTACCAAGATTTGAAAAAAGTCATGCCTGAAGACTTTCAAGACTAATTGGAGCAGATGAAGCTGCTTCTATATAGGTTCTCTTAATTCAACACTCGAGCTATTTAGAATGTCTTGTCCGAGGAAGTCGTAAACGCCATCGCTCCACCTCAGTTTGGGCCTACCACACCTCCTATGTCCTTGTGGACATCCTAAAAGAGCTTTACAAGCTGGCGAGTCAATTCCGTTGGACGACAGTGAACTCGTTGTACAAATCATAGAGATGCTCATAGAAGCGGATCATCTATTGTAGTTCTACACATACGAGGCTAAAAATCCTTCTCAGAATTTTCCTCTCGTACGCGGCTAAGAGGGTTTTGTCAGCTTTGGACAAAGTCCAAGTCTCTGACGCGTATGTGAGTGCTGGGTTTATATAAGTTTTATAAATTTCCAGCTTCGACCGCAACAACAGTTAAGTTGCTGACCTTTGACTCAAGGTAGATGAAATTTTGGACGACTTCAAAAGCGGGTTCATCTACTCAACTACCAAGCATGGCTGCTGCTGGTGCCACTATCATTTTCGTTTTTGCCTCATTTATCCCCAATTCGAGGTTTAAACTGAAACAACTACTTTTGCCGTACCCACATTGCATTAGCAGATAATCAGAAAAAGTGGTCTAGATATAGTTACAATAGCAATCATAGCCAGTTAACTGCAAGATATCAGCTAGAATAATCTTTGTGATTTTCTTTCTTCCCAACCTAGGCCCTGGAGGGTCAGATTAGAGGCGAATAAGGTCCTCTACATGGAACTCTAACGTTATCCACTTTCACTGTGTTGATTCTATCAATTGAGTAATAGGAATTGCACACAACCCGTAGCTTGGAGGTGAATCAGCCCGGAGGTATGCAATCAGCACTGCAAAACTATCAAATTAGCTCGTTTTAAATTGCTTCCACAACTTCCAATGCCACAAATGCGTTCTGTATTGCTGATTAAATACTGTATTTACATTCCTCGTCAATGATTTTTTTTTTGCGATTTATTGTTTCGAGCGAATTTGCACCAATCGGTGGGTTAGCTGTCTAAACAGGCAGCAACACCACATCCACTGTGTTCCGTTGCCACTCCTGCCGCGTATCATCCTTGGAGAGTTGAAAATGAAATCTCGAAACCGCACAACATTATTCCGAATCGAAATCCCTCAAGCACTTGCCGGGGGAGTGTGTGTGTGTTGGTGTATTAAATTTAGAAATAATTAAGCGTTCACTAATCCTCATTATCAACCACCCCTCTCCCGAATGCTCACCGTGCCCAGTCCAAGCGCCATCAGCCATCATGGTAATTTGGCAAATCATTTCCCTGTCCCGTTGCGTTTCTCCAGCCACTACATCCCCATCAGCATAGCGCGAGGAAATAAAAAAAAAAACCCCACACAGATGGAAATTTACCTCTTACCAAATGGTGGCTGTTGCACTGAAGCACGATAATGTGATTTATAGAAAAACGAAAACGCATCCACCTAGGGGGAGGCCGCCCCTGTGTTTATGCGTGAGGAAAGGACTGAAGTGTTCATTCATGATTTAAAAATAAACCGTCAGCCCGCCCATAGACAGCACAACGGTACTGGGTGGATGGGAAAAATCACCCACAATTAGTAGCATCGCGATATCCAACGCGAGAAACGATGGGAAAAATTAATTTCATACTAATTGAAAATAATCAATACCATGACAGCGCTCGCTACAATGTTGAAACCCGATAATCGAACCCTGGCTAACTGATTTTTCCATCAACCCCCCCCCCCCCCCCGCGCCTTCCCCCCACCACCCACCACGTCGGCGCGTGTGAGGGATGGGGAGTATTCTTCATGCCCTGTCCCTTTTGCATGTTTGACCCGCGTAAAGGGGCAAAGGATTCGGCGAGGCAAACGTTGAGCTACGGAACTACGGATAGACCACCCGATGAGATTGGTTTTGCGAAATCGCTTGTCAAAAAACTGCCATCCACGACGCTGCACAGCGCGCTAACGCAATTACGGTTGCGCTTTCTCTTTCGCTGCCTGCAGGGAGGGTGGAAATTGAAGGGGGAAGGAGCCGAGGGGAAAACAAAATTTTTTGGAGAATTGAACAGCTACAAACACGCATCACCTGTCAGAGCTGATCGAAGCAACAAATATAACGGGAAACCTGCACAAAATGGCTAATTGTAAAGCCGGCATACCGAGAAACGTTGGGAAGTAAACTTTTTCGCAGAAGTTAATTAAAAGTGACTTATTAACGTGTCAGCCAGCGTGTACGTGTGTGTGTGTTTGTGAGCAGCAACGTCAAGAAATGTTGACCACAGCTTCCGGGAAGGCTTACAAACTAATTAACTCCTCGTTTACAGGCGCAATAGGTCAGATGTGTGTGTTTTATTTTTATTTCTTTTGATTCAGTGTTTCCGTACACCCCGGGATGATACAAAACACCCTACCCGCGGTTTGTTAAAACAAGTGCTTGTTAGTTAATTGCCGGGGCATAGATTATGTTCGTTATTGGCGCTATTGCTGCTTCACTTTACGGCACTAAAAATGGGGACTACTAAATCACGCACCAGCGCAACGCTTGTTTAGTGGCGTGATTACCATCGCGCCTGCACGTATGCCTTTTGTACGTTCACCCGACCCATCAGCATGGGGCAATGCCCGTTCGCATACTGGACCGCCCACTAGTGATGGGAATGCTAACTCACCTGAAGCTGGTATGAATCCGAGTGAGTGAGTTCAATTGAAGCAGCTCACTCCAATTAGAGTCATCAATGGCTCATGATTCGTTTGTGACGACTCTGTCAGCTGACTTATCAAAGCGTCATTTAATTCATGAATTAAAAAGCTTTTCCATAAGTGAAATAAATTTTGAACTGGTTGTAAATGAGCTAGCACAACTCTTTGTGGTAAATCGATTCAACTCACTCTTGAAAATGATTTTATAGCAATCGCTCTGCTCATACAAATAAGCGAGGGAGCCTCTCACCCTCTCAGCCTCATCAGAAAAGGGGCATCTCATCAATGCACCTTTTTAAAATTAGACAACTTGCGATAGAGCCTCTTTTAAAAAAAACCCTTCACAACTTGTGAGTGAATTGATTTTTTCGAAGTAATATTTAAAGTAACTCGTGAATTAGTTTAAAGTGAGTAACAACAACTCTTTATGGTGAATCGAATCAACTCACTCATAATGGCTACTCTTCACGTTTAAAAAAAGAAAATCTCACACTGTTTCTCATTCAGCACGCACATCACTATCGCCCACGCTCACGAATTCCAGTTATTATAACCACACCACTTTATGAACATCACCGATAGGAGCGGACATTCGGAGTGCCGCTTGTAATCAGTTCCGTAACGTAGCCATATTGTGCGAATATTTGGCCACGCGAAAATCGCTTTGACGAATATTGGTTACATTTAAATCCACCACCGAGGCCGGTGTGCGATGCAACCGGTTGATTGCAGGATGCAGATCCGATTTTCATCCCCTTCCCTTCCCTTCCATTATTCCGCCTCTCTTCTCGATTTGGTTGCACGCATTACGCATAATTAGTTTTCGTCCCAAACCGCGTGTAGTCCTGGTGCTGTACTGGAAGTCTGTGTGAGTGTGTGTGTGTGTATGTGTGGGAAGGAGGGTTTGCATAAATCGAGGCGTTATATGGGCGCATCTAGCGCAAGCCCCAGGTGCGTATCCTGCCCGAAACGCACCTCCTACCATCGTGAAATGGGACTCCTCGGGATTTAAAGCTCAAATTTATTTCGCCACGCGCACAATATTGCTTATTAATTGTCGAAATTATTTAATGCTTATCGCTAATGGGCTTATGGATGGGCATGGAAGGGGTGAGGGTGAAAATGGAAAGGCAAGCGGGATCGTTAAAGGCTTTGGTTCTTTTGTAGCGCCCGTGAGACTGTGCTCAGTAACGGTTTTATCAATCTCCAGCCCATCTCTGCAAGGTAGATCTCTCTAATCTTTTGATGCAGCAATTTAAAGGCTACGGGAATGGAGCGTAAGGATAACGCAATGGACGCAAAAGGTATTTTAACTCACAATCAGAAAACGGAGCATTCCGTCCTTTGTATTTTTTTTTTTAGGAATCCTTAAAACCCTCACTTTAAATGTTGATTTAAATTGAATCAACTAAGCCTTCTGCTGGCCCTTCTAAACCTTCTGCTCCCTTTTTTTTGCTTCTCTCATTCAAATGCGCTCCGTTTCCTGGGACCATCGTAAACCGTAGCGCAAAGAAGCACCCAGCACCATTTGCAACCTGTTGGACGGTGACAGATACAGCTGGAAAGACCCTCAACTACTAGCGTGAAGCTTAACTCACCACCACCGTGAAGGATTTCGGTACACCCATTTCACCGTCGGCAAATCGGAAACTCGCAGCCGGACACGGACACTGATTTGCATTTCATTTAAATGAAAAATAATGAAGCATACAACCTCCGTACGATCGCGGTGCGATGCGTACCTTAACCTCACACCAGTCAAGAAGCAGCGGTGTGGTTATTAAATTGGCGATAAGTGATTCCGCCCGGCCCGGGGAGCGCATCACGAAAACCGGGCATCGTCGGAACGTGTTCGTAAAGGTGAATTTTTAAAAAGTTGTGCTTGAAAGGCGCTCCTGATGAGCTAAGGCGTAGCAGATCAAATAGCGAAGAAGTGTGACTACCCGGTATGGTGATTAGGCTACCAGCTTGTGTCCATACACACACACACACACAAAGAAGAAAGAAAAATGAAGAAGGTTTGTCAGAAACCGATGACTTCGAGGCACGTTTCTGTAAATTACGTTGTTCGAGTAGTAAGCGTGTTTAATGTTCAGTCGTTCCCTTGGGGTAATTCTGGAACGTGTGGATCCCGGGTGCCCGGTTCGTTCGTTCTTCGAACGGCCATTAGGCAAAAGGGCTTTGAAACGGTCGCACGAAAACTCTTAAAGCCACCAGCATGGTGGCAAAGTTGTACCGGCTGTCATGGATGAAGTTATCGTGCTACTTAAGGGGGCTAAAAAGCTGGACATCAAAACGCCTCCGGAGAATTCCCGTTTATCGAAGATGTTGCTTAATCTGTCGCATCAAAACATGTGGATGGACGAGTTGAAGGTGGGTGATGAAGATGAAGAAGTTCGGTTTGTGACCTACCGACCTATCCATGCAATCCAATCGCATTGTTCTGAACACTAGGTGAGAGTCTGCGAGCAAAACATTAGCAGAACAACAAACTAAACCAATCCTGCTAGCGTTGCCTCATTATTTCGCAACTCTCCTACTCGTACACGTCTGTCACCACACACGCACCCTTGTGTAAAGCACAAGATAAGCGGTCGGAAACTTCAAAAATCCACCGGGCCACGTGTTTGCCAATGAAGGAAGAACGTGATGGATTGAATATCCGGTCAGGCAGTCCCGCACATCGCATCCCACACTTTTTCCTTCCATTTTTCCGCTGCTTGCAACTTCTAGCGAAACTTTCCACTTTCGAGTCGAATCTCAAACAAATCCAAGCAAATACCGACGACACGGTCCTCCTCTTTCCTTTCCTTCCTACGTCCGGTCCACCAACACTCGATTCCTTTTTCCGCCCCTGTTTGGTGAGCGAGTTTACGATCAATTCCGGATATCGGTAGCGAACGTTGGCTTTGACCACTTCAGTATTTTCGCTCCTTCCGGACTGCTGCAGACGATTCCGATGGTCCACCAGTCCTGTCCCCATGTTTTCCTCCTCCCGTTTCTTTAGACGCGCTTAATCATTGCCAGAAGGTATTCATAACTTTCGGTAAGATAAATAATCTAGAACCATTTCCCCCCCGGTACTCATCCTCCTCATCTCGTCCTTCCCCGGTGGTAGTTTCCGCTTTCGTGAACATCCGGACCACACTCTGCACCGCTTCGACGTCGAATTGAATTAGATTTGTTGCTTCGATAATATTTGTTTAACTTTCTCCTAATTTATTCATTCTGGCGCTGCAGTGGCCGAAACGAGTGCCTAGACTCACGTACCACTACTTCTCACCTCACGCCAGCGCGGCACACCTCGTGGTGGGAGAAGGAATTTGGAACAAGTCTCAAGTTCAGACGAGTTCTGGCTGGCCAACGTCTTAAAGGAAGGATAGGTAAGCATTTGACGGTACGGGCGACCGGTGGTGCCTTTTTGCCTGACTGACTGCATAGCGAAAAGGTGTTCTTTCGTTTGTTATGCGGAAACAGTCAGAGACATGGCAAATTGGAAGGAATTGCCTTAGAAGTTATGCAATTTGATGACCACTTCTAGTATGTTGGTTTTGCTGTTTTAAACTATTTATTGAAAAAGTTATTCAATAATTTAGTATCGATTGTCATTATACTGTTTTTATTCCTTCATTTGGATTGTTTTCTTTTAACTATTTCAGAAAAAAAAGTTTTTGAAGTAACGGATCAAAGCTGACTTTTATTATTACTACTAATATTGTAGAATTTTAAATTAGCACTTGCCGGCTTTTATAAAATTATGCTTCTACCCACAAATTTTCTGTTAAGGTCAATCATACAAACTCAGATTTTTTTCTTCAAAGCACTCTTGATAAGTTATTTGATATATTTTGAAACAATTCATGCTTCGAGTAGTTCAGACCCATTTTATCATCCAATTTCTCAGATTATTTTTTATTTTGTAGTAAATTTTTAATCTTATTTGCATAGCAAAACGGTCGTTTACAATATCAAAAGTTTCGAGAAGCACCAAAAAATCCTTTGGCAGGATAAAACCCGATTTACATCCAGAATAAGGCTCTTTTTCCTATCGCGTAAAGGAAAGCTTAAGTCAAGACTCTCATAGCAACACATCAGATTTGACCGTTCTTCATAAATAACAAAAATATGAAAATAATTAAGGACGAGTTTTAAATTAATCGAACACGGATTCAAGGATTGCATAATTTTAGGCGTTTATAAATGATTACGTGTTTTGTGAAAAAAAAGATAACAATTGGTTTGTTAATGATATTAACAACAAACCATTTTTTCTAATTTTCTTTCTTACATTTCTAACATTAAAAACTGTAACTGAGATTATTGTATTGCACTAAAACAAAAAGGCAACAATAAACAAAGGCAAATTAGCTTGCCATCCAGCTGATAAAGAATATCCAATAAATGTCAGAACAGTCACTTCGGTTCAGTTGAAATTATTTCATTCAGCACTACTTCAAAGCACAATCCAACCATACACGTCATGCCCATTGCTCAAACCCCGTAGCATAACCACAGTCTAGCCCACACAATGCCACGTCTCCAACCATGCGGTTGAATGCATGTTTCGGGATGGATTTAATAAAATTAAACAAAAAAAACCGTCCTTCCTACAAAATGGTTCCACCGGGTTCGAGCGGTTGGAAGAAAACCGACCAATGCAATCTGACGGGTTGCATTCGATTTCAATTTTGTGCTGTGCATCGAAACCGGCTCCACTCAGTGTGTGTTTGTGTGTTTGTGTGTGCACATGATCCTCTTTTGCATGTAACCCCCTTTGCATGCCCATGCCCAGTGGCGTAATATGTTGGATGGAAATTGGAAAAGCGGTCGAACGGCCCGGACTTGCAGTGGCTCGGCAGCCGATGCACACACACACACGCAGGTATCCGTTGTCAGCGTTGATTTGAATCCTAATGCGCCCCGGGGAGCAGCAGCTGGGCAATAAATACAAAAGTGATCACGGTTTTCTTTCGATACCGATAACCTTAGCCCCTCAGCTTCGGAGGTTGGAGTTATGAGATGTAACCGGGATTCCGAGTCTCCCGGACCCGGTCCGTGCCTATTCTTGGCCGCATCATGCAAAACGCTACCGGTGTACAAAGATGGACGGCACGATTCGCGGCATTGAGATTTCACATTCATATTCGGCGTCGAGAAGAAGGTACCGAGACAACCGCGGATGTTCTCGCTCGCATCTAAACATCTATCGCACCGGTACAAATCGATTGGTGTTTCACAAAATAATAACAAAAAAAACTCGAAGGGAAACACATCGAGATGTGTTTTCATCTCGTTTGATATGGTCCCGTCAGTACCTGTGGAAATGGTTGGATGTGGAGTTCTACCTTTCATAGCAGTTTTGCAAATCATTTTTCTGCAACTGTTTTGCTAAAAGTATTTTTATACGTACTGCTTCATATTTGTTTCGTTAGTTTTCCACACATCCTTCATTTTCTGCAACACAAAACATGAAGGGACCTTGGCCGCAACCAAACAAACATGTTTTCGTTTCACTTATTCATATGCATTCCCTTATTTTCAGCAGCAGCAGCAGTGCAGGAAAAGCAGGAACCCCAGAAGAAAAACCCCTTTCACGTGCACCTCTTTTCCTAGCGTTGCTTTCTGACGGTAAACTTCCATTTCTCCCTTCTTTTTTTTTTATTGCTGGAAATAGTTTCATTTTTGAAATTGCTTGCATACCTTCAGGCGGACGGAGCGGCAGATGCTTTACCGGGCAACCACCGGACTTAGCTCGCTTGGTCAAGGTAATAGGGAAGAGAAAAAAAGGGAACAAACTGGGCAGAGCATAATGTGCAGCGGTGGTATTTCATTTAGATTTCTTCCTTTTATTTTTCTTTTTTCTCAAAAAAAGCGTGCGATGCTGGGGAAACACTCATATTCATTCCGGCATACCTTGTTGCTTCATTCATATTTTACCCCGGCATGAAAGTATCGCAGCAAACAAACCCAACCAAAGAGAAAAAAAAATGGCACACCCTGAAAAGCGAATCATAAAACGGAACGCAAAAGAAGAACGTCCCACTTTCTTCTCTACCGAGCAAGGTCAAACACTCAACAGGATAACCTTCTCCTATAGATATATATATAT
>AXCM01008401.1:0-11924 GCA_000473375.1 Anopheles culicifacies | reverse complement strand
AAAAAAACCGTGTGGCTGTCACGAATTGAAATGGAGTTTCTTTCGATCCTTCTTTTTGTTAACGATCCAGGATATTATTCCAGGTAGCAGAAAGGATTCAAATCCTGCACAAATTCGTCACATCAATCCGTTCGCCATTTGTCACGGCGCAGGATTTTCAGTTTTTGTTTACTCCAGTTATGATTGATATTTCGCATCCGTCCACCCTTACTGGTGTGCCAAACGGTTTTTTTCCTTTTTAATACACGTACATTACACGTGTGCCAATGGTTCGTAAGATTCCTTCCTTCCGGGGGGTGCTGATGTAACCCTGATTGTGTTGTTTTTTTTTTTTGCTTCGTTTCCTGATCGGATGTTAAATCGGATCAAAAGTGGCGTTGTTACATTGGCGCACTTTGGAAAGATGCAATAGAAAAAAAGTATTGAAACCTCACAACGCTATGTCTCTCTTCTCGGCTTTTCGTGTAGTTTTTTTTCGCGCCACTTTCGCCATTTGATTTCGCGTCTCCTTTCTACCAATACACAAATCCCCTCTGCACAATCCACACAAACCCACTCTAATGCACTTAGCTATGTGTCATTGGCATTGTTTGGCAGCATCGTGCCGGATTCGTATGCAAATTTCGTGCCCGATCATGGTGGCAAGAGGTGGTTGTAGGCTTTCGCTTGATGCGCAACCCCTTGCGCCAGATTGACGTTCGCGTCAAATGGGACACATATGTTTTGCAAATTCGGGAAACAATTTTGTCACCGTTCGCACATACAGATGGTTAAGTGTTCTTTTCTTCTGCTTCGGATTGTGGTTTTTTGTTCACTTCCTTGCAGAAGGGGGTTTGTTTTTGCCTACAAACAAAATTAACAAACAAACGTACCGGTTGTTCTCGTGTCAATGATTGGAAATTCATATTTGAAGGGTATTTACAGCTGGATGAGATAGGATAACACGTTGACACGGTTGTATATCCGGTTATAGTCTAATGAGGAACTTTTTTTGCGATGAAAAAAAATCGTTTGCTTCAAAAGAATGAGACTCTCATAAGTTTTGCAATAGGGAAAGAATATCCTCTTTGATTAAAAGCAACTCTTATTGTAGGTCATTATTGGAAACAATCGGCGATTGTGTTGAGTTTATCACTTTCTTCTTGTCAAATTTTGCTTAAGAAAACTTCATTTCTTTTACGTGAAAAGATGTCCACCAAAACAAAACAAAACATATTTTAAACGTTTGTTATCTCGCTTCAATATGTGAGGCAAACAACAGCGTGCCGCAAACGTGTCGCTCGTTGACACTTTTTTTTGCGGAAAGTGGCGCGAAAACAAAACACGTGTGTTAGGTATTTTCCGTCCAAGAGAAGGGTGTTTAACAACAAACTCCACACAACGCATTAGTGGGTTGGAGAGGAACATTGGTATTCTGGTCCGACATTGGCATTGACCATTGTTTGGAAATGCTTTCCTTTTTTTTTCAACATTGGAAATGATGTCGAGGTCTTCGAACGAGGCTGCATGATCGTTCGGCTTTAATTAGCCATCGCCTTTTACACGCATTGATACGAGAAAAGATGAAGCCTGGTATGGGGTCACTTATTAAACAGATCTTGCAGTACTGCAAACAGCATTTGTGCTACTGGTCCGGTGAAGGAGTTGCCGCCGCCCGCTTGATGTAACCCCAATTTCCATAATGGCCTAAATGTAAAACCGATTTGTGTGAGTACCGATCGGAGGTTCAACATTTCTCGACCAGCGGAGCACTTACGAAAAGACCTTTTCGACTAGCCCAAGGTGTAGTACGAAGTCAGTCGGTTCGCGTTTTCTATTAAATTATGTTTCGAAACAAAACGCATCGGCACCCAGCAGCAATGCGCTATGGCCAACGACGAACGGTATGAAAGTTTCGTGATCGTTGATGGAGCTGCATTAGCACTCGTTCCAAAATTCTTCAATCTGTGTGTGGGGTTTTTTTTTCTCTCTCGGGTGCTCAAATGTTTGTTAGTTGGATGATCGTTATTTTTAACGCATTCACGTACAGGAAGGTTTCGGTTGATCACGAAATTTTAAGCACACGTTTTTGGTAGATGCTTTAAACGCGAAAGAGCAGAAGCACTAAATGGTATGTTACTTAACAAGGGAAGAAATGTGAAAATAAATGTAACTCTATAAAGCATTACTGCTCTTTGCATCGATCACACGTAACTAATAAGTAAATTTCACTAACAGCGTGTTTTTCTCCTATTCTCTTTTCGTTGCAGGTATGTTTCATCTTCATCATGTGTTGAAATTGTTGACTTCTACAACTCTATTAAAGTTGGGTCCTATGTAAATCCGAGTCCAGTCAAGATTTTAAACCAAAAAGGCATGTTGTTAAAAAAACGTGTTCTTAATTTACATTTACATAGGATTTAGTTAATGACTGAGACCAACTATATGTAGTTATTGTAATTTCCTTCATTATGAGCTCGATTTGTACAAAGCACAGACAAACGAGCCAAGCAGTCCCAGTGTGAAGTTCAATTTATGACATCATAAAGGTAAAGTAGTGACCAGCGTTGACCTACTAATGCTCTTCGGGCAGCACGTATTTAGAAGTGTTTCTTTTGCTACCGAAGTATCGAAAGACTGCTGATGGGGTATTGTGGTCAATGAGTACTCACGAACGGTACTGTCATTCCATGCCTTCCGGGTGCCAATCTTCCGGAACACGCGTACCGTCTGTCGATTCCTTCTTGGCTAGAAATATACACGCGAATAGCGTATAAAAGAGAGAAGTACAAAAACAAACCACGCACAAGAATTTACATCGATAGGTAGCTTGTTGGCGGCAGCTTGTTTTGCGCTTAAAGTGGAAGAACGGAACAAAACCCCTTAAGCAGGCGTAAAACTCAATGCTTACGCACTGATCGACGTAACGGCTGGGACAAATTTGGTAGCTCCGTTGTTGGATAAACGGAAGCAAAAATAAGCGCAAAAGAATATGAGCAAACACTAACATAGCTGACCAAATTTAGAACGGCTGTAGCAAAGGAGGAAATTAAGCGAAAAAAAAACATCAACAACAGCAATGTAATCATTCGTGTCATCCGACGTGTTAGGCCGTACACCTGTGTACCGGCAGCAATTCGCCCGAAGGCCGTTTTCCATTCGTTCACTCCTTTTCACGGTGTGGTTTTTCGCCACAGCTTGAAGAAAATCATTCGCGCACACCGTGTTGCTGCTCATTAGCGGCAGCGGAGAGATATCGCGCGCTGTGCGCTCACTTATGCCCCTGTTGGGCGGCAACACGCAGAGCTACTCTATGCTCGCGGGTATAACGTAAAACTCGATGCTTCGTAGGCGATGAATCGCAAACCCCAACAACAGCAACCCAGGCACCGTTACAACACGTGTACGCCTTCTAACCGCCAACTATATTTGCGCCAGATATACACGCGGTTTTCGGTTTGATGTGGGACTTTAGCCCCCGAGCGTTAGGCAAACGGAAAGCACGGTTCATGAAGACACAGAAGGGTTAAACTCAGGGATGCGCAAACGTTTGGCGTGTGTAATGTGTAGAGAATTTAGAAAACTTTGTCGATAATTCTTGGTAAATATGATAGTTTTATAAGGTTTTTATTATATTCACTATTCTTTCAAGGAGGTTTGTACAAAATCATAAAAATAGGCTAAACAATTTAATAATTTCCGAAAACCTTCTTAATTGCTTATTTCTTTAGGGTTGTTCAACCCTGGTTGTGTAGCCTTCGCCACGGATCAGGCCTCCAGGAAGGAAACAGTTATGCCTGGCATATCCCTACCGTGGGCACACCACCTAACCAGAGAATAGGATGCTACTGCAATGAAATTAAACACCGTCAATAAAAATTTGTTACATTTTACCTTTGTCGAACCTTTTCTCCCTGTTCGGGGTCGAAAGCGATCTTCCCGAGGACAATCCGCGTGTCATCATCCTGCCAGCGGACGTATCCGTGTGACGCACGGGATAGTCTACGTGGCACGCCCCGAAGCAATCAGAACAAATGTTTGCTTTCTCCTGCGCACAAATGTTACCCAATTCATCGAGGATTGGTAAAAACGCTTTGGTAAAGCGTTCTGTTTGGTGTTTTGATAGATGCAGAAAAAGGATTGAAGGAGGTTATTTTTTGCTGTTGTTGTGGCCGTTGTTCTCGAGTGTGTAAGCGAGTGTATCACGGCCAAAACAATCACCGATCCGATTTATGCCCGACCGGAAAGGTACTTCTCACTTAATAACCCGGTAACCCTTTCGGTCGGTGGCATTAGCATATTTGTATTTTGGCTTTCGTGTCGATAGGTTGGCGTGGTATTTTGGGGTGAAAGTGTAACATACGGTATGGGTGGATCCAGCACTGTACTTCCGCTGCGTGAAAGGATATACGCATGGCTGCACGAGATATGATGCTACTCGACATCGTGCCAAGGATGTCGTTCCGTTGTGCAATGGGAACAATAATATCGTTCGTACTCGTAGCGGTGCGGTAATGAAACACAACGATGAAAAGTATCTATTACCTATTTGAATATTATACATTTCCATCGGCCAGGATGAGTCTCGCGGAACATGATTTTAATGTCCTTTGAAGGAGCCGTATATTGTGTACGGTGTTTTCTCTTGCGTGTCTAGCAAATCTCATTAGAAAATGGTTTATTTTAATGAAGCATAATATACCATCCAAAAGAGGCGCCATGAACATTCACATGTTGTGCAGACGAAAATAGTATATGTTGTTCAAACTGTATCTCGCGTTGCTTTCACGGCCATGGGAATCATCGTTTGAAACTGAAAGAATAATGATTTTATTAGGTTTTTTTTACTTTCTCCAGACATTTATATTTACATGTCCTTAGCGGTGGCAGCGCTCGTGGAGAAATATTGTATAATGCTTAATATTTTCATAGCATGAGCGGTTGCGGGAAATTAATGCTGCATTGACGCAACATTATTAAATATTCAAGTACTAGGTCTAGAACATGATGCTGAGCAAATGGAAAGTGATAAACATCAACAAAAAATGAGAAGAAATTACTCTACAAAAAAAAAAAATCAAAAACAACCACTCGGTAATGACACCTTGGGGACTCATTTAACGGTTGTCTTGTAAAGCAAAATAGTTTTTTTGCCGTCTGCCTTGCAGTGTTTGCTTTTAGGCTTGTGCGCCACCAGTAAAAAAAAGTCTGTTCCAGTGCGAAAAAAAGGTCCTTACACTAGTTTTATGATGACACGGTATTCGTTTTTTTTTCGTCTGTCTACGATGCCTTCCGTGAGAGAACTCAAGATTTATACCATTTCTCGTAGCAAGGAAAAAATGATTATCGTACTGCAAAAAAAAGGTGCTATACACTAAACCACAGTCACCACGAGCGTCGGACACATAAGGGCCACTGGTGGAGTGGATAATGGAGTGGTAACGAGGATAGGACAAGCAAACATGAAAAAAAATCTACGTATGCAACATAAACTTTAATCGTCATTAAACGACTCAGCCAACTGACTCGGATTCATCTATGTACCCCTCAACACCAGAGCCCTCCTTAAGGGTTGTTCTACCCGTCTGGACGGTCGTCTTCTTCCAGTACAAATAGTTCATCGTCTACCGTGCGGGTTCTGATTTTTTTCTCTTGCTCCCATATCCCAACCATTTCCGTATCTTCCGAGTTGAATAGGAGGCATACGTCACCGTGGTCTTATTTTTTTGTTGAGGAAAGGACATCAAGACAAAAAAATGTTGCTCACGTCTGTGAGGTTTTTTTTTCTGTGGAAGAGTGTTCGCAGGCTTCAGATCCTTTATCGCCATTCACCCGGCCAAGCGGAAGGACAAAACAGTAGACACAGCAATGACACCGGAGGTAGAGAAACCGGTACCGACGGGCGAGTTAGGGCGAACGTAAGGAAGTTCAAAAGGGTATGGAAATGAGGAGCAGAACTACGCCCTAACGCGAAGATGGAGTTTAAGAATGAAATGAAGGATGGAAACCGTTTCCAATGATGATGATGACGATGGTGTACTTGCAAAAAAAGATGGAGAAAAAGATGAGCGGTCTCATTTCTTGGGAAAAAAGGATCCCTAAAATGATGGAGGCTGGTATGCCGGAAGGAAACTTGTTAGCAATAGATGTTGTGAGCGAGGAAAAAAGAGTAGAATTGGCAAGGAACATCTTTATCTGGAATGCCTAGTTTTTGTTGAAATGTGCAAAAAACAACCTTTGAGCAAGTAACGCGTTGAAAGATGTTAGATAAATGGCTACAGCCTAAAGTAAGATCTGTTTGTGTAAGATTATCTGTGTGAAACTTTTCATCAAAAATTGTCGTTATAACATCACGGTCACACAATTTATTCCCTTTTCTATTTTAACAAAGTTCTTCAAAAAGAAATGTCTCCTTCGCCTTAAAAGTAGGGTCCTTCAGAAGCTTTTCATCGAAATGAAGTTATAAGGGACAAGACAGTGTCGGGAAAATTACTTTGACTGTAACGCTTCTTTTACAAGCTTTTCTTCCTTCGAAGTAGGAAAATTGGGAAAAACTTTTATCAAAAAGCGACCCAACCACGCAAGTTTATTATTCTTTTAGGTAGACATGCAGAGTTGCTACTTCACAACATGGAACCGACGTAGAACCGCATGACTTGGTGGGGTGATGTTTATTTCAATGGAATAAACCGTCTGGTTAAATGATTCTCAATTCTTCCCAAAACTCTTTCGGCTGTGAACAATTTGTCGTCGCCTTCTTTTTGTTCCAACAAAGATTACCCACATTGTTGGAGAAAGGAGTGCTATTCGACTCTTAGCTGAAAGCGAGAAATGCTACGCATTTTCCATTTCAAGTTTCCCATAATTCATCCACAAGAGACTGGTTTCCCATTCTTCCCCCAGTGGAAGGTGTTCACGAACACCAATTTTGTTGTGGAAAGTGCATCAAGTCCTCAAAGTTTCTCGCTGCTTTGTGGGATGTCTTGACGACTCCGTGCAAGCCAAGGGTAAGTAACTTCTTGAGTGCTCCAGAACAGTGCAACAGGTCCCGGGTTCCGGGTGCATGCGCGTTGGCTAAAGTTGAGGTTTTCCCGGCTAGGCACTCTGCATGAAGGTGCTGACAAGGTAGCGAAACCATCGAAACTGCATGCTTGTTTTCATGCAGCTTTGGCCCGGAAATCCCCGGGGGTTGTGTTCTCGTTTGGGCGACCATTGTCGTGAAAGCGCACCGGGGTTTTCAAATCGAACATCGAATCGAATTTGTTTACTGCCGATGCGAAAGTTGTCTTGACATCAAACCCCCCGGAGGGCATTGGTATAGGAAGATAAAGTTAGTCCTTCGCCTTGGTTCGGTTGCACGGAAACAAGCATTGTTTTGATTTATCTTTGCAGCTTCCGTTCTGGGAGAATGAATTGTTCCGTAAAAAATAGGACTCCTTCTCGAAGGGGCTGTCTAGAAATAGGTGGCCTTGTTTTCCAAAAATACTGAGCACTTCGCTGTGCCTTCGAAACCGACTGTTTGTGTTGGACTTTTGTTCAATCGACGGTATGCACAACCACCAAACCACCTTTGCAACGATTATCGTTTGGAGAAATTCAATTTCCTGTCAGTATTTCAGAAACAATGACGCTAAACGGGTTGATTGTTAGCCTGGGTAAAGGTTAATCTGCGGATAAAACTGGTAGCTGGTTCCTTCCCTTGTACGGTGCTAATCGACTAATAAATATCGGCAGTGAAACAGAACAATGCTCATTCATTTGGTTTAACTAAATTAATTTTATAAATTACCGTGTCCCGGGTGCGGTGTATAGCGTTTCGCCGACTCACATATGTGTGTGCATAGAATTTCCTTTCCGACATCTGCCCAAGAGTGACGTCCTGCACACGTAATCGCCATTAACTCTCCGGCACACCACCACACCAGCTTGGACTCTCTCAGCTCGATAGCTTTTGGATTTAGCCGAGTGGATTCGGTGCCCGAAAGAACGACCAAAGAACCAACTATAAATCCATCCCTCCGCGGTGCGCATCGGCTTGATTGTGCTCATTATTAACTGCCATAGTACGCGGGGCTAGTGGTGGCAGTTGTTTGTTTTGTTAGACGAATCGTGCATTTGCGTAAGCGTACGCAATATTCAATCAACTGTTGCAAATGACCATAAAACGGATCGGAATCGGTTCGATCGCAGTAGCACGAACACTAGACCCTGACCCTTCAGATCGATACGCGGTGGGTTGCTGCTGACCGGCGTGTGTTTTTTGTCTTCCTGGCAAGTGATAAAATTCCTCCCCGGTCTGGGTAGATGCCTCTCTTTCTCGATAGGAGGAAAACCCCCGAGTGGTCGAATGTGTGGTCGGGCATGAAATAGCAAAACAATAGTGCGCATTAATTGCTAGAAAACGGTGAAATATAGCGAAAGGAGGAAAATAACCACCAACCAACAACACAAAAAAAACCTCCGCACACATACACACCGTCTGTTTGCCAGAAAAACAATTGGATTAGGGTACGAAAAACACTAGACCTTGGAAAGATCAACACGGTGGTGACCTCGGCCAACCGTGGAGGGATGGCTCGCCACGGACTCATCATCGGACATTTGGCTGGCTTTTCGTCTTGTTAGTAGCCAAACAAACCCTGTGGCCATATTGGGCTGATTGGTACCTGGTATGCCAAGGCAGGATGAGTTCCGGACACACGCACACACAACTAAAAATATCGGGGGGTAAACAAGAATCGCATCCCGTTATCGAATGACGCGCATGACGTTGTTTTAGGCAGCGAGAGTATGCGGGACAAATTTTGCGCAACAGTGAGATTCCCCGTGCGTACCAGACCTTACCAAAACACGGGGCAAAACCTTGTTTGCTAAGCCCTCGAGGGTAACGCAGGGGTATAAAACAGGAGCAAATTAACAGCGATAGAAGTAGGAGCAGATAAAAAAAAACTGACGTATGTTCTGCACACCAAGCGATCGAGAGAAGAACGGGAAAAATCGTGCATTTGTGTGGATGGCAAACGTGACAGCAGTGCCAGTTGGTGGCAACACGCAGTCGTAACACGCTTCATGAAATCGATGAATAGTAATTTATTGATTATGTGTCGTTTTTTTTTTTGCTCCCCGACACAATTCGATCGTTGATGCTAGTTATAAGAATCTCCGAAATCCCAATCGTTATTCTGCTTTCGCTTTACCGGTTGTAGTTTGCACCTCTTTCCCATTTCGGTCCCATCCACAAATCGCCCGGGACATCCGGAAAAGTAGCGTGTAATAATGGCATTATCTAAAATTGCCCAGAACCATCCGAAGGAAGCAACTTTCGGTGGCCAATAAAACAGTCCAACGGCGTTTGGTCGAAAGTAAGACGAAAGTTAACAACGAGCCAGATAGGGGGAAAGCGTTTTTCGCACTAAATCATTTTCCATTTTTTTGTTTTTCGTCCACCTTTTTCCAATTTTGTTTGTCTGGTAAGGTAATCTGTAACCTCTCGACAAAGCAGGGACACGAGAGATAAAAAGCCCTAATGTTTTACGAGCAAAGGTAATGTTTTTGGGGGTGCTCTGGTAGAACGAGTGTGTGTTTTGTGTATTTTAGTTTTTTTATAGTTTTAGTTTTATGTAGGTTTTTATTGGGTTGACATTGGCACCTTTGGCAAATCTATGTTATTTTGCCTCAGTCAAGATCTTTGCGAAATTGATTATTTTGAATGGGCAATAAGGCATGTTTGTTAATTTTAATCCAGCCAGTTGCGTCATCATTACGCCCAAAGAAATGAGGTGTCAAAATAAATCATTATTCAAACCAATACCTTTATAAAAGAAAATACAAATGTTCAGACTCGGTGCCAAAAACTTTCCACAAGGAAAATCGAAATCCACACGATCAACCATCTGGATCATTAAAAGTTATTAACAACATCCACTGCTCTACGCTTTTACCGAACTTCCTGCGTGCAATCTCTGATCCAGAAGTAGTTTCCTGTGGCAGGAAAGCGGATAAGAATGTCTTGGCTTGAACTTTCCTACCGCCAAACTGTCGTTAGAAAAGCTATCAAGCAGCGCGTGGTAGTGAAACGGCTTCTGTCTATGTCTTAGGCTGCCGTTCCGGCCAATTATGGTTTGGCGAAGTTTCGTAACAAATTTTACCGTGCTTCTGTGGGTTACACGGAAAGACACAGACTTGCTTGCTTAAATGGAGAAGAAGGCAAACCCTAGAATACTGAGTGCGTTGTGAGGAGCACTCGAACACAATATCCGCCGGTACACCGGTTCTTGATGGTGTAAGTACGTGAGTAAAGCTTTTATTATTTATTACCTATCGCGGGTGTTAATGTGCCGGGACACGGACGGAACGTTTAATGATGTTTCTTTTAATTAATTAAACGCATCATAAACTACCAGGTGGAAGTTTTTGATTAATGCAATTCTCTCCTATTCTAGACATCGTATTACTTCTCAATTCAGCTACCGACGATGATAGAGAATGTTTTCTCAATTTCTATTTCCGATTCCAATTTTTCCAACACTCTACCAAATAGAGTTTATTCAATCAGAAAGGATGAATAATTTGTGAGCGCAAAGACGCAAACAAAGAAACCTAATTCCCTACCGCAGAAAAATCAACATACTGACCACGAGCTATGTGCAATTTCCATACATGTACCATAAACTATTCCTCCACTTTAGCACCAGTAGCCGCACAGTGACGCAAGGTTTTTTTTCCTTTTTCTGTCTCCTGCCCTAAAACCACGCGACAAAAACCGTGGAAGTTTAGACGGAAAATATGGTCAACAAAGCTCACACGCAAAAACCGCGCGACCTATGTTGGCGTGCCCGCTTGCGCAGTGTTTGTGGTGCACGTTGTTGTGTCTTTTTTCGTTGTTGCTTCTAAATTGAATTCTTGTTCTGGTTCCGGTCAGCCATCGCACAATGTTTATATGGTAGCGGATTTGCTTCGGTGCTGAGGTGTATTATTTTCTTCCTCTGGCACAAGCGTTGTTTGTTAGGCTGTCGATGTGGTACGCCAAAAGCATACAGCCAGCAGACAACAAATTTTATTCCATACTCGGGCACACATTGCAATACCGTCAAGATAAATAGACGCAATACATGCAGGTGCTTTCACGGGCTGTATGCCCGTGACATCATAAACGATAGCCGCAAGGAAGTTTCAGAGTTTGTTTTAGCACACACCCAGTTGTTGATTTTTGGCTGGTGCTTCCGGGAGTGAAAATTTCACCATCAGAACCGAGGGAAAAAGAGCGAGAGTGAGAGAATGGAAATATTTAGCCGTAACGTGACGAATGTTTGTTTCCCATTTATTTCGTGAGGTCCTCCCGGTATGATGATGAAAATCTTCACCATGGTAACGACACAAAACGTGCCAAAGCGAATCTTCGTCAGAAATTAATTTCGTCCATTTTGAGGGCATTGCTGAAGAGACTGGCTACTGCAACACGATTGACGAGGTCGTCGTACACTTTATGCTTGGTGTCGCTGTACACGACATGTTCCAGACAGGCGCGGTGGATAAGGCAGTAAAAGCGATAATAACAACACGTCATCCTCACCACACCACTGCATCATCCAAACAAACCGAGACAAGTGGTCGTCAGATACAGGCACACGTGAGCCATGGACACATTACGCTCCAAGCCGTACAGGAAAAACGGCCTGAAGTGGAGGATTAATGTTTGATGATGGATTTTTGCAGCAATAATGTGCGCCAATGGATTGATGTGGATGGCCGATGTACGCAAAATACAGTCCAGTTTTCTTTCGCTTCTTTTTTGCATACTGAAGCGAGTGAAGATCGGGGCGGTAAATTTATGATAATTGCTCAACTTTCTTCGCCATCACACACCCAGCGTTGGCGGAGGGCGATTGAACTTGGGCTGCGGTTCAATCGCAATGTCCGCGAGGGATCTCCAGTGTGTGTGTGTG
>KI424837.1:0-12347 GCA_000473375.1 Anopheles culicifacies | reverse complement strand
TTTTTTTATTTGTTGCCAAATTATGTCGCCTTTTTGTGGTTCACCGTTTTTGTTGGAGGACCTGTTTTTTGTGTCATTCTATAATCCCTTATGTTTCGTTTTTTTCTTCTGGGGGTTTCGGTTGCTCCCAATTCCATTGAATCTTGACTGTATGTTATTGCTTGTTTTTTTGTTTTTTTGGGGGTTTTGCTAATAAATGAGCCATCCTTTATTTTTTGCAGTTTGTTTGTTTTATTTTTTTGTCGTTCGATAAATTGTTTAAATATTTTGATTATTAATGACCGGACAGCCGTGAATCATATGCGGGATTGGAAATCGGAACGTTTCCGATTACGGGTCCGAAGGAAGTAAATTGTGTCGCTTTTATCATTTTAAAGATTCCTGTTTGTTTGTTAATGTGTTTGTCGTAAATATATAATCTGTATCATAGCTATAAGGCTTATTTATTAAAGAGTACCAAAAGTACGACAAATCAATTAAATATATGCAAATTTAAAATTGAACTCAGAATAATTACAGTTAATAAAAATACAAAAAATAACACAAATATTATCAATATTAAAGTATACATTTTTTATTTCATCAAGAATATTCTAAAGAATACATTAAAATTGAAAAAAGAAAGTTTGAACAATATTCAAAAAAATTAAATACGCCTAAAACAGATATTGAACGTCACTAGATTCTGGTGGAGTTTTAGCAATTTCAAGTTTTTTGTTTATTTATCCAATTTAATAACTTTGAAAATTATGGAAGAGTGTGAAGGATTATTATTTTCTAATTATTATTTCAATGCATATAATTAAAATTAAATTATATTCAAAAAGAGAACTGCTTAGACTTAATGATTCTAATTTTTATCACAAATGTTAAAAATTTTAAAATATGTCTAACATACACTTATACGAGAAACGATGATTAAAAGTATTCAAAACATTTTGCAGAAATTATTACAATTCTCAAGTATAGCTTCACCATTGCAAGATTTATGTTTCTTAAGAGAATTTTATTACTTATTTAGAATTGTAAACATCAAACATGTATATTTGTTTAATAAACTTTTGTGCGAATTGTATAAAAATATTGTTTCAACTGTTTATTGATTAAAATATTTTATGAATGACTCTATGTACATGGAATATCGCACTGCTGGCAATAACCAGTAATGAATTATTGATGCAGGATATTTTAAATAATTGTTAAAATAATGTTTGCTGTAAGCGAATTATACTGCAGGCAAATATTTGTTCACTCATTTTATCAAAAAGTGCACAATATTGGGTAGCATCTTTTCCGATTTCTCATCATTACTAACAGATTTTATTATTTGAACTATTACTTTAACTCTCAGAAAGAAAAAAAACTTCCACCTCCTGGGAACGAAACGAAAACCGACAGTATTTAACCCATGCTTTAAGCGATCTTCTCGTTGTTTGTGAGATTTATACCGAACGAAATTTATTATTTGTCACCTCGCCCTACACATCCACATGCCCAGTTCCACCGACCAGAATGCAACCATCGCACCAAACCGTATCCAACCCGGCCTGACCCAGACCCAAGTAAGTGTCAAAACAAATTTGCATACGGTTCTCCAAAATCCCGCCAGCCAGCAACAGCGGAAATGCGCTGATGATACGCCACATTACGCATGCTGACGCTTTTTGGAGCGCGCAATTTACCACCCCGATAACAGTAAGCCGGACCGATGCCTACGGAACGCGACGTGAGACAGCATGTAATCAGCCGATGAAAAGCGTAAAGTGTGTTTCTAAGCGCTTGCAGGCGAGGGGTTTTAAATGCGGGGACCGAGAGGAAGGTCTGCCAGACGCGTCCATGCTTCGATCGTTCCCATGCTATTGATCGTTTCCTTTCGAAGCACTGGAAAGCGTGACAACCACAAACCAGAAAGAAATAGAAACCATCCGCTGCGATGGGGCACCATCTTGCGAGGATTCAAAGGATACGAAGGCGAGCCGTCCTGCTGGTTTGAAAAAGTGACCCATTCTCGGCATTCGACGCGGTGTTAATGCGCGCATATTAACGACGTTCGCTCAGCTACAGGTTCTGGACGCCGTTCGTTCCCGCAACCGAAGGATACGAAGCGTGGAACGAAGCCAGGTGAAACTGTACACGAAGCGTTAGATAAATTTTTATACATTCCCAGCACACTGGCCAGCCGCACACAACAAGTGGGACAGTTTTTCTTTGCCCCTACCAAACAATGCGTAACGTATGCATCATCACAAGTGCATCCCATGCGATCGGCCGTCACAAAACAAACATCGTTGTCAAAAGGGAAAGATCATAAAGCAAGATCAATGCGTACGGTGATCAGTACCGCAAAACCACGCATGCAAAAACGGCACACCAACTCACCTAACGCCGGTACGAGCACGGGTACCATCGTCAAGTCGATTGCTTCCCATAATTTATCATAAACCTCAAATCGTCTGCGATAAATTATTTCTGCCCTGTTCCGTCAGGTTACCCTCGTTACGAACTATTAATTCTTTCAATTGAATGTTGTAATAAATAAATAATCGTCATTTTCCCTTTTCTTTTCCCCCATTCACATGCACACCTCACATTCGGTTCGTTACAGGTTGTGGTGGTTTGGTAATGCGGAACTTTTACGTTTCGTTTTACTCGCACGCACGTCCACAAGTTCGCCTGACCGCAAATGAAGCGAATCGTATATTTTTGGTTTATCTCCATGGTTCGGTAACCGCTTGTAACGCCATAAGATAAACCACAGGACTCAGGACTTGAGCGATATTAAAGTGAACGATAATGTTACAAACGAACAAATACACTGCAAATGGATGTGAGCTATTCCTCCCGCAATCGAAACGAAACAAAAGACTTCAACCGGCAAGCGACGAACCCTTTTGCGTTTGCATAAAAAAAAACTCCACCAACACCGACGACACGTTGTGGCGCCAACCGTGTGCTTTCGTAGGGTGCTCTTAAGAATTATGCTAATAGTGCCGGTGACTACTTTCACCCGACAGCCGCCGGGAACGCGGGTGCGTTTGAGATTTGGGTGCGTAGCGTCCTGCTGCGTTAATTACGCCGCCGTTCAGTCGGTCCGATATTGTTCTAGCAAAGGTGCCCAGTGATGATTGGAACGAATCGGTTCGTTTATTTTCCTTCCTTCTCCGCATCGAGCGGCATTTCGGTAGAACAGAAAAAAAGAACCAAGGAAACACGCACCCATATCAAAACGTACCGCGCAGGACATCTGATCGGGCCGGCCATGTTGTTTCAAAGACAGTCCATCCGCCCGTTCAGCATCATATACGAGCGGTAGTTTATGTTCTATATTTATTCACCTACGAGCGGGTTCCGGCATTCAAAGTAAGCGAAGCACAACAACGACACAAAAAAAACAACAGCAACGAAAATCCAAAACAACGAAATGATTCCTTTTCGGGGTGGCCAACCGAAAAAAAAAAACGTTGGAGCCAAAAATAAAATCTTTCCTGCTTTTTTGCTATTGCGGTTGTTGATTTTTGTCGCGGCCAAAATTTTCTTCTTGTTCATTTCCGGAGCAACAACATCCGTGCAGTACAATTCCACTGGCAGGATGTGCACCGGCACAAAACCACAGGATATAGCCGGTCGGCCGGAACCGCCGGGTCCGAAGCACGCTTTTGCCATTCCATTTTATGGCACAACTCCAGACGGTCCAAATGGTGCTGTTGAGGTTTGTTATTCCTTCAACCAATGTGTTTCTGTTGTGTTTTTGTTTTGGTCTACACTTTAGCACAACATTGGTCTGTGCCTGCTGCTCTACCTCTATGTTCCGGTGTTATCCTCACGCCCAAGTGCGAAAGCATCCCTTGCGCGTGCGGTTTCGACCACAATTGACGAATGCGCACGATGACGCACGGTCAGGTAATGTGTTCGGTTTTTTTGTTGTCGACTGGGCTCGAGCTGGCGCATTAACGCTTCGGTGCGAAATGGCCATTTCTGCCTAACAATCTATCACAATTGGAACATACATTCAACAAAAATAAGTTGTATGCAGACGCCAACCATGTCCCGTGTCCGTCCATTCGGTGCAATAAAAGTCGCACGAAGCGTTTGCTTGTTTGGTTTGGTGAATTGCTTTCATCCTTTTTTTTCGCACCGGAAACGTACATCACGGTGACCGTGCCGGGTATGCTGACAGGTACGTGGCGCACAATATCCGGTACAATTTGGGAAATGGGACCAATTTATTCCAAGTGCGAGCTATTGTGCGTTTGGTCGTGCTATACTCAGTAATGATCTTACTTTATTGGAGTTAACAGATGTGATCAGTCACTTTCTTGCTATCTTTGCCAAAATTCGGCTAATTCTTCCTCCAATAGCCAATTAAAAAGCATTAATTGTCATCTGTAGAACTTCCTCGTGATTTATTTGTTTATATTAGCTCATAGTAGAACACAATTCGCTAGTCCCACCAATTATAGAGCATGATCTTCGGGCTATGAACCGCTGTACTTGCATGTCGCTTCAATTACATAACATAATCTTCTAGCCTTGAATATTACTTGCTTCTTTGGTGTTGTACACGGCAAATAGAATTAACAATTTATTGATATAAATAAAAAAATATTCAATTGGAGCAGCTAATAATGAACAACACGCAGTTTGTCCCACCAAATACAAAAACAGGTCTTCTGATCTTGAGTTATGAAGGACCTACTCTTTTTAATAACTTTTTATTGTTCTTCACTGCATTCCCCAGTATTATTTTGACTAGAATCTTTACAGCACAGAAGTCTTTATTTTTACATAAGATTATATATTACTGAGATCATAAACGCCTCGTCTACTTATTAATAAACTCCAGGATTAATTTTATTAACTAGGCCACGGCTGCGGTCAGAGTCACTACATATTGTTCTATTAATCCAGTTACGCAGATGATCGTTTACAAAAGCCCCAAAACTTGAAGTTGATGTACACATAAAGATAAACTAACTTAAAAATACGTTAAGACTGATATTTTCGAAACTCTTCAATGTCCTTTGCTGCTGTTTATTTTTATTGGCGCTCAATCTAAGTTTCTTAATAAATCCATTATTGATACTGATAAGGACTAGATGATAAGTTTTTTTTTGTTGTTAAAATTAATTGTTGCTGTATGGAACGCAGCCATTATTTGCTGGATGTGTAAAGTAAATTGTGAAAATAGAATTTTATTATAACTACTGATGGAAGAACGAACTTCCAAAACGGGAATACCAAAATGACTGAGATGTATCTTGAACGATAGAATAAGGGGTTTTGAAGAATACCAAGTCTTTGCGAGTGTTTCTTTGAGCAGGATCATTATCGGTCTACGGGATCTTCAGGACCTAAACCATCAAAAAACCTCAGTTGTAGTAAAAATTTAGAACATGGAACAAATGAGTTCGGGAACGGGGGGAAACTTATTTAAACTATTCATATTTTTTGGAAGATCACCTGAAGCTGTTACACAATACAATACAAAATAGACACGGTTTAGACAAACTCCATGCTAACAAGCAGCAAGTGGCGCTCCCTTATTATGCATACCTCTTTCGCCTCGTACCTAAGACCACCCTTCGTATGCTTAATCCCCCACTTACGCTCCCAACCAACATCCGTCCCACGATAGTCGATTACTATAGATCGCGTTTTTGTTCTTCGTTTATAACTTTATGGTGCAACCTTAGTGGACTGTTGATCACCAAAGAATAGAAAGGAAAAAATCTATAAAAGCAACGATAACACATATTTCTCTTTTATTATCGTTCGGTTCTGCTTTTCTTTTATTGTGAGATTTTAGTTTGGAAGTCAATCGTCGCTCGTTTGTTGTGGCCAGGCGAGCGATCGGGTTTTACATTTGTTATCCGTGTAAAACCAGAACCATACCACCATTTGCTGGACCTTTACCCCAAGGGATGGCCGTTCCGCAGTACGCTCAGCGTGTTTTATGATTTATTTCCCTTCCCGGGGAACCTAAAGCTCCTATTAAACGCTTATCGATCGCTACACTGTTCGAGTGGCTGTTTTGTTTTTTTTTTCTTTTCGAAACTGATCGCAGCACAAAGCTACATTGTACGGCATAGAATGCTGTGACAAATAAACGTCCATTTTACGGCTGCTGATGACCCAAGGGTGCACCGATTTACAGCTTCGTGTGTTTTGAATTTTTAAGCCACCCAACACAATGCTCACAATAAAAACGTATCAATTTCACGGTTGCTTTATGCGGGCGTGCACGGATTAATATCTCGAGCGCATTGACACTTTTTATGCGTTATTATCGATTGGAAACATAGCTGCCTCTTGTGTCTAACGAACGCTTGGGGTGTGGGATCGTAAATCGAAAGCTCAAATAAAAACAACGTCGATTAATTCCTTGATTCGTCAATTCTTTCGACCGTGTCTTGAGCTCTCGTCTAAAAAAAAACAACAACATTGTTAAGTTCATCTGCTTCACCAGCCGAATTCGTACCCGGTCTCCTTCTGATGAGCGGCATCATTACACACAGCTGGCATAACTGTCGGCGGAAACGAACCGCATCATCACTTATTTAGCCCGTACGGTTCTCGTTTCGCCAACAGCCACCAATTAGCGCGCACGGTACAAATTGAGTAAGCAATCTACTACTTCCGAACTTGCTGCACGCTAGAAACCGCATTTTCCCGGAACGTGGCACTAAAATCGCAACGTGCATCTTCTGCTGCATCGCAGGTTGCATCTCGAACGGCAGCACTCACCGAACTGGCGTATGATTTGCGACCGAGAGCTGATTCTCCAAAAGAGTGTTCAATTTATTTTACGATCTAATTTAAAAACTCCAACGTTTCGTCCCGCACAAGACGCTGGCCGTAAGGCTACAGGAACACGGCCGACCGAAAAAGGGAAAAACTGTCAAATTAGTTACGCGTTACGCGCGGAGCAAGATTTAAGGGCCAAGGTTCGTACGGTTCGCTGTTGTGAAAAGCTCTCACCGCCTGCAAACTGTCCGCTCCGGGTTCGGGACGGTTTCTTCGCGCACATAACTCATCGCACCAAACGCCTTACATACCGGGGGTTTACTCGGTTCCCGAAACTAACCTCTTTTATTCCACCGCATATCCTTTCAGAACGGCGAGTGATCGCACAAAACAAAAGCACACACACTTACAGGAGAAAAGGAGAAAAATAAAATTAAAAGAAAAACACAGCATAATGGAGGGTGGAGTTACTGTTACTAATTTAATTACATTCTTTGATCCTTGATGTGTTGAGTGTGGATCGGGACGATCGCTTTTGTTCTTCCGCTAAGCGTCTGCACCGGCGCATTAAAACATCGAATAACCGCAATAAATTTGTCCACTGCGGCGGGCCCACCTAGGACGCGATGCTACGGGTTCCAGTGGACTTCCCTGGAAGCCATATGCTGACCGATCGATCGACCACTGTTCTATTGGTGTGCCTTTTAAAATGTGCTACAAAATTTGTTTGCTTCAGGGGCAATTTAATAAATAAAAAAGAAATCATCCCAGATGGGCTCATTCGAGAGCGTTGCATCTTAATCATAAATTAAATCGAATCCCGGACCCGGGGACTAGGGGAAGTTATCCTTTTTTGGTATCCTTCGTCCCAACCGTCAGCTAATTCTAGTAGTTAATTTATGCATGTTTCTAGAGCGACTTGTACCAGCAACAACTACCCAACGAAGCCTTCAGGCCATTTGCAAAACTTTCATTATGCCATCCTTGATCTTGACCGATCGTTGCTTTGGCATATGTTTTTTTTTTGGGAGCCCTGTTTCATAATTTTTTTGATAAAAAACAAACCCAAAACGGAAATAACTTCAAACACGCCAGTTAGCTGCAACATCACCCCTAAGCGGGCCAACACTTTGCAACGCGACCGAGATTGTGTGTTGGCGAAGACGTGTCCGTAACGCCTACCCCTTGCGGCATGAACAGTGCACACACGGACAGTGCGCCTGCTAATACTGGTACATATGTATACAGCGAAGCATCCTGGCAGGCTTGTTAGCTTTTGAAGGGTGGTAACGTTAAATGAAGCAACAACAACAAAACATGGCCAAACAATGTTCTGGCGCCTCTTCTTGTTTCCCCCTCCCTTCATTCGTTTTCGAGCATACTGACGTACGGGAGTGCATTTTCGGCCCATTTGTAGCAACAAATTAATTTTTATGTGTTGTTAATTTATTTTGCAACCCCCGGGAGAAACACAATTTAATCACAACCCGATTCGTGCTACTGCAAACACATAAAAATTGTTACACTTTTTTTTGGATCGTGCTCGATCGTGAACGAAGTAGCTATAACATGGCAAAATACAGCAAAACAATACACCCGACTAAATGATGCTGTGCGAGCTAATAATTCAATTAGCAGCCAGTTGAGCGTTTCGTTTCGCTTGCGCTCGTGTCTATAAAGGTTTTTTTGTTTAACGAAGACCTAAAGGTGTGAGATGCCCCGGAGTGGATAGAAATTCTGTACACATTGCTAGATGTGTGCGCGCGCGTGTGTTTTTTATTGTAAATGAGCGAAGAAAAAAGCATATTGCTTCCACGAAACCGAACCGGTGATCGACCTGCGATCGATGCATTTCAGGTACGGTTAAGCAGATAAGCAATAAATCATGTTTTATGCTGGTTTCCATCAATCACCCATCCAATTGGTGGTGGATGATGTTCGAGAGCAGCTGCAGAAGGGCCCTGTTTTTTTCCCTCGTTCCGATATTTTGTAAATGATTCATCAACTCCTGCATGCATCTTGCGTGCGTTAAATTCAACCATCCCAATAGCACCAATAGGTGGTCTTTAATGAGAGCGAAAGAATCCTTCCGAAACACTATAACTCTTTACCATGGTGTGTCCACCACTGTGGTTTTCGGGAATCTTAATTTTAATTTCCAAAAAGAATAGGAAAGAAAACAACGATTCGCCTAATTTCCGATGAAACTCATATTTTATTCGCTATTTAACATGTGTGTCGATCCGTGCCCCGGCTAGAAACGGTTCGTCGCTTCCACACTGGTTGAAGTCTTTTGTGTTGCTTGTGGCTGCGAGGGCAATTAAACTATCAAAAACAACAACAAAGGCCGTTTTGACCGAACGGACAGCAAAAAACACGTTAATGCGGATCATTTTGAGCGCTTTTTTGCATTTGCCACCCATAAGAATGGCATCGGCAATCGGAATGAAGCCATTTTTTGTCTTCTTCTAAGGAAATTCTCTGAAATTTAACTCCCTTCTCTGCGGAGGGGTGGAAGAACAGGTTAAGGGAGGAAGGGGGAGGGGAATATTCAAATTAAAACAAAACTTTACTGCCCCAGCGCTGCGCTATCGCCAAACAAACGAGAAAAAAAACACAGCCAATGCCCAATTGGGGCGTGATTGTTCTGTAGAGCCAGCCAGGAGAATGAATGATGGTCCTGACTATTATGACTACGATCATTGTGCCGTTGATGATATGGTTTTGGAGGCTGCCGTTGCTTCTACTGCTTCGGCTACTCCTGCTGACGGTCAAATCAACCACCAGTTCGAAATCCAACAATCAACAGCACACTGTAATCCTTTTTCTTTACTTTTGTTTGAAAGAAAAGAAACAAACCATCCAAAAATCTCGAAACCCACACACTAAACCCGAGGGAAAGGGTAGCAGGGAGGCATAAAACGATCGCGAGCGAGACTAAAATGAAATAAAACATATGAAAAGCGAAACGAGGGTTTTTTTTCGGGAGACCTGATGGGTTTTGATGGTGACGTTGTAGCCCCTGGGCTTATAGTCAATTCAGAAGCACAGCAGGAGTCCTCGGAACGATTTTCACCCATTTTAATGATACTGTTCAGCCGACCGGTTCGTAGGTTTCCTTGGGATGGAACGGGACGCCCGTGGATCCACACCGCATCCAGTCCGTTGGCATCAATTTATTGTCGTTCGGGCTCGGGTCCGCGCATGGGTGGGGTGAAGCAATAGTTTGGTCCACGCTCGATCGGTTCACGATAATTTAGAAACGCGCGGGAAACAGTTACCAAAGGATACCCCGACGGTTGGGGCAAATAAAACTCTCGCAGCAGTATTCTAACGACAATACATCAGCGCTAGAATGGGCTTATGGCCAACAATAAAACCTCAGCACACGGCTTACAATTGTCATTCCTTTCGCCGACAACAGTGCAAAATTCGCCCAAGGAAATTGGTTCCCATATGTGCTTTTTCCTCTTTGCTCGTCTGTTTAGAAAGCTTCGCCCCAGGGACATACCACAGTTCCGAGTAGCGCTGAGTAGCTATAAAGCATTATTTTTCGTGCGCACTTCTGACGGGAGCGTTCCGGATGCGCAATCCTTATCCGTGGCCTTCTGGAGAAGCACATAAGGCCCCCGCCGAAAAAAAGGCCCTTCTGCGTGGCGTGGTGTTCGTTCCTTTTTAATTCCCGGCTTTAATCACGCAAACTGTTCGCTGCCTTTTTTTTTTTTGGTTCGGGCACAATTCACCCGCCAGCTAAATACCGGAATCACTGGACCGTCGGCTTGTGGGGAAAACAAGGGATGCGCGGTTTTGAAACACATAAAACCATAAAACCCTTCTCTCGGGTGCCATTGATTCCATATCGGAAGGAATGGACGAGTGTGGAGGACGTAACATTACACCCGCAGATGCAGATTTACGGTGCCTCTTCTGTTTCTTTTTTTTTAAATACAAACATTTGATGATGGTTTTGTGGCGGGTGGATGCAAATTAATTGACCATACCCACTACATGCCATCAGCCAGACAGTGGAAAACAACGCATCAAATCGTACGCCATTGCCAGCCAGCCCGGTGCAATGCATTCCTCTTGCACGTCGAAGGGTGCAATACGTTCAGGCTGCCTGTTATTGCCCTATCTACTGCTGCTGCTGCTGCTCATTTGCAACGCTTTTCTCCACAGCGCTCACACACACACGCGAAAGAAATGATCCACCCTCCCCGAGGGATGCTTATTTATTCACGCCAAAGGGGTGTTGTATTGGGTCTGGGTGCCTCTTTTTAATGGACGCGAGCTGCGCGAGCTCACATGTCGAAAGGTTAATTTATAATATCATTAATTTTAACACAGAACGGTGGTGGTTGCACTCGCCTTAACCTCTCCAACAGCCGTCTCGCGCGAGATGAAAAAAACACTAGCTGCTGCTGCATCAGCACAGCAGCCTAAAAAGCCTTACCAGCAAAGCTATCATAAGCCGTTTTATGCTCGTTTCACGATCGAGATCCCGTTTTGATGCGCGGTGCCAGCTTGGAGGATGAGATAGATCCTTGGCCGGGTACGTACGTAGAGTAAACACCGTACCTGACGTCCGAATGCCATTCAGCCTGTCGAAAGGTGCGCTCGTTTGCTGCCACCCTTCGTGGATGCGTGGATAAATATTTTGATTAAATGCGCTCGGTGTGGATCGGAGCAGAGATCCAGAAGACATCCAGCAGAGCTGTTGAGACGCACCCGGTGTGCCTTAATTAATGGCTCTATTACATGGTACGAGCCTTGCTGCGCAATATGTGCACCTATCTTTCTGACTCCTTTTTTGTTCGGGAGGTGGACTGGAAGCTTTTGCGATTATAAAATGCGTATCAATTGCTTTCGAGGCAAAAAAAAGCAAACGCATCACATCTAACACTCCCTGCAAATCTGACCTCATAAATTGTCAAGCTTACCGAAACCCATCATCACTACTCGAATTTATGTGAGAACGCTTAGTTCGAATTGGTTCGTTCTCACCCCGTGGGCAAAAAAGGGACACCACCGCGTCAGGACATCAAATGTGCCGCCTGGAATGAATCGACCCAACCCGGGTTGGAGACGGAACGGCCTGCCGGGGGAAGTAGAGCGTCCCAAATCGCAGCAGGTAGGCGCAACAGAGTACGGTAGCGATCGAATTTACCACACGTTGATTGTAATGCACCGCAATGCACCTCGCCAAAAGTGGCCGAAAGTTATTGAATGTGTCAGGGAGCGGCCCAAAACCCGTACCACTTCAACCTGTTGCGGAGCTACAAAGCAAAAAAGCGCAACATCACGTGTGTGAGGTGGCCGTTTCGTTCGGTGAATTTATGGTTCGATAGTTCCCGATGACAGGACAGTACATTGTTTCGAATCGGTAAGGATTTCATGCTTTTCCCATTGCATATTACGGTGCCGTGCGAGCAAAGTGCTGACGGGCAGTAAATGTGTCACCGATCGTGAGAACTGCATGACAGCTGTGTTAGAATTGCTGGAACGGAAAGACCGTGAACGATAATTCATACGACAGTCAACGTACAAGTGTACATTTCGTAAGGATCTTTTATTTTTCATTTTATTCTGCTCGAGTTCTTATA
>AXCM01008396.1:0-13559 GCA_000473375.1 Anopheles culicifacies | reverse complement strand
ATTAATTCACATCGTAAAACAAATCAATTGCTTAAAATTCCACTCAAACGATCGTTTACATGGTAAGAATCACCATTCTCAACCCATGCTTCGTGACCATGTGGCCGTTTTCGCCATTCTAATGGTGTCTCTCAATTTCGATCATGCATCACAATTTACAACTTTCAACCATTAAACCGGTGAATATGAAAAGGTACGAACCGGTCGGACGGTCGGTAAACAGTAAAGAACAAATGCACGAACCGCAGTGATTTTCGGTAAAGTAATACAGCCATTAAAACTTTGCACCGACTTGAGCGTTCCAAATTACCGGCACGTGACGAACGATAGAACGTACCCATTATCAGTGCTGGTGTTTGAAACAGCAGTTTATTGCTATCGATAAGCCCATAATTTGTGAGCACCAGTGATTCTTGGTATCGATGCCGGGAGATTTTGAAAACTTTCCGATCTAATTTTCTTTGATGTTTCTGATGTTAAACAATTCAAAATTGCTTTAAATTTAAATTTACCAACATGCGGAATGAAGCAACGGAATAACACAAACTAAACAAACATGGCAGACAAAATGGAGTACACCGGTTTTTTGTTGTTGCTACTATACGATAAGCTCTGTTGTACGTTATGTTGCTACTGATTCATTCGGAAGAGATTAATTTTTGCTCGTTTTCTGGGGCATTCGTTTGATGCTCGAAACATCGAATGCAAAACCCCATTCCGATCGGTTGCAGAGCATCGATAATGCTGCACAATCGTTCTGGATTCCTCACATACCACCGGTGCGCTTGTTCCGATAGCATGTACGCCTTGCCACGCCACCAGAACCACATTCGTCCGGAGTAGAACAATCCGTTTGTATATGCATTTATAAAATCCCTTTGGGCTTTTCGAAAGCAGTACCTATCGGACGTCCTATCGAATGCTCCTGGGAAAAGCATGCCTGGTGTCTTTAAATATTCACTGAACAATTCTGTCTCCCGGCAAACGAAAGCTATCGAGCGCCCGTACCGTCACGTTTGGCCTATCTGTTTGGAAATAAAGTATCAAATTCTATTGTTTTCCAAACAGAGTTGCTATTTTATTTTCTCTTTATAAAAAAAAAAACTCTTCCTAAAATGCAGCAGAATCGTTTATTCGTGTGAACTGCACTTGGAATAGCAACACCACATTTATTGCCTATTGTGAAAACTCCTCAATTAGCACCATTCCACAAAACCAACATTACCTACGTACTTTCCAAAAAAAAACACTCAAATAATAAAAATTACACCACAAAACGTTGCAACAACACGGGCGCAATACGCGCGTAAGCACGGTGCCGAAATTAATTAATAAAATTAGCTTCTTACCATCCTCCCCCCAAAAAACAAAAAAGACAGCACCCTCTTGAAGGTTTTGCGTTCCCCCCACCCTCGAGGCAGCTTAACAAACACGGGTAAACACTGACGCAAAAGTTGTAATTTTGTAGCCACCTTCCGCGCTTGGGCCACCGTTACGCTCGGGGCAGTTTCTGGTTTTGTTTTCTTTGGGAAATTCTTTTCGCCCGCACGCCGGAACGCTTATGAGATTTGCAGAAAGTTACGGAGCAATTATAGCAAAGTTTGGATGTTTTTTTCTTCTTCTTGTATCCTTTTTTATTTTACATTTTACTGTGCAATGTTGCATTTGCTGGTTGATTTCAAATCTAAACGGGTTTAACTTAATTGTGTGACCGTTAAACGTTCGAAAAAGGTTTAGTTTCGCGATGCGCTTTCACTTTCATTTTGTTTCGAAATGTACAGCTGATTGCATACTTTTAGGCGGTTTTATTATTTTAAATTAAATAGAGCGTTCGGAGAGGGTTCGTTATTTTCAAACTGATGATTAGAATTCATAATTTGAAAATAAAATCAAATTCAATGCTTTACATTCATTTTAAATGCTTTTATATTACTTTCTCAATTATCAATATATGAGAACTATTTGCACTACACACCGGTGTGGTTGCGGATCCATTCACGACCCTCCGCAATGCTGCTGTAGACTCCGTATTTGTTTGGTTGAGCGCAGCCAATCGCCCATGAAATAACGCCTGCCTGAAGACCTCGACAGATCAGCGGCCCACCAGAATCTCCCTAGTAGAGCGAAACAATCGTTACCCATGCTTATGCTTTTACTTAATCCGTACAAAGTCTACTTACATCACATGCATCTCGCATCCCTTCCATATATCCAGCACAAACCATTCGGGCCGTTATATTGTCGGTTGCTTCGTATGATTTTTGGCACACCTTCTGGGACACGATCGGCAGGACAACCTGCCGCAGTTGATCTCTCGATGCCGGTCCCAGTGTGTAGCCCCAACCCATAGCCGTACACCTTTGTCCGGGTGGGAAACGTCTCCGGCGCGACGGAAGCTTCACAAACGCTCCACGCCTAAACCGTTGCTTTAACTTCAACAACCCATAGTCATAGTCACCGGTCACGTATGAGAATAGTTCGTGCTTTATAACTCTCTCCACTCGGTGTAGCTTTCCACCGCGATTGAAGAACGATGAGTTGGCACGCACCATCACCGTGCCGGATGTGATCTGGCTGGTAGAATGTTGAGAAGAGAAGAGAGAAAACTTTTGAGAAATGATCTCCAAATGTCCCCGTTTGGTGCCTTTACTCTACGCAATGAGCAGCAGTTAAGATCCAGCTTTCGCTAATAAGCGTTCCACCGCATATGTGTTGCTTTAGCCTTGGGGTCCACCGTTGCACGGACACAACGAACGGGTAGGCGGCGATCGTTGTTTCCGTCCCATTAACGATCCGAAAATTCGAACGCCGTTTACCATCGACACTAACTACTATAACTGGTGGAAACGTATTTATTAACAGCAACTCTAAATTTTTGTGCAAAAAGAATATTACCACAACAGATTAGCGCTCCTACAAAGCTGATAATCATCGACACTAACCGCATGGTTGGTGTGCTATATGGAACCATACTAACCAGGTGTGCTCGACTGGCCGACATTAACATGAGGGAAGACCTCCCTTGGTATGCGACACATTATTTAAATATAATTTTAATGTTCCTGATTTCCGCCATTATATTTGATGATGTTAAGGTGGCATTAGACCTCGTTCCAGTCTAATTGAGCAAAGTTGTCCGAAGGTCCTACACACCGGTATGTTTCCGTATCCAATCACGCTGATTTGCAATGTTACTGTACACACCGTAGCGCTTCGGCTTTGCACATCCGACACCCCAAGAAGTAATGCCAACTTGTATACCACGACACAGCAGTGGTCCTCCAGAGTCTCCCTACAAGAGTGTCTTTGCATTATTATGAACGCTTTCGATTGAATCCTTTACTGAGCAGTACCTCGCAAGCATCCTGACGACCTTCAGCATATCCAGCACACAGCATACGTTGGGTGACTTCGTCAAAAGCGTAATACACCTCATAGCATTCCTCTCGCGATACGATTGGAAGCCTCACCATACGGAGCTGTTCACGATCGCCCGTATTCTTCGTCATACCCCAACCGATAATGGTACAGAGTTCACCCGGCAGGAAGCGTCTTTTAGACGCTATCAAGCGTACCGGAACTGCACGCTCAAACTTGGCGGCCAGCTTAATCAAACCAAAGTCATAATCAATACCAGTAGGGCCAAAATGTATCCGCTCGTGCAGTACCGTACGTTCGATCGTAAGAAAGGTACCACCTGATCCGTGTAACGATGACTCTACGCGCAATATTCCACCTTGGGTAAATTCGTAGTCACTGGAGTGGAAGTACCGGACCGTTTTAGACAGAAATCTTCATTACGCGCTCCTCACACGTTACTTACTTGACGCAGTGTCCAGCGGTCAGTATCCACAGATTGCTAATGAACGTACCACCGCAGATGTGAGTCTTTTCGTCCTGTTTCCAACGCTGTACCGAAACCATAAATGGATAATCGGCTATGTCCACGGTGGTTCCATTTACGATGCGGAACGACGACCCGTTCCGACCGCACATCACAAATCCTGCAATTAAAAGGGTGAAGAATCGTTCGACGATTTAGATGCATCCGAAATAGAATGGATCACCGGTTCGTGTAGCTTGCCCAACATTTGTACCACCAGCAATCCCAACCAAACCGGCTTCATTGTGAACCGGAGTTGAGTTCCGCACACCCTAGAAGGGGTATATTTCACGCTTGTCTGAAGATGATCATACACTGGCGCGGTTGTTAAATAAAATGCTTTATTGTACTTCCCCACCGCATCGTATATAACAATTTGTTGAAATGATCGGCAGCCGTAAAAGACATTAGCGCTGTAAACAAAATTGAACAACAAAAAAAGTTTCAGTTCCAGCCAGACACGTGATGATTGATGCTTTATACGTAGCAACTCCATCAGGGTGTGATCCTAGTAGGCTAGAATGCTTTATTTTGACGTTTGATTGATTGTCAGATATTTAGAAGGGAATTGAAAACGACGCTCAATATGTCCCCAACCTGTTCCGAATTGCTGGAAGAAGCTTTTGGCACACCTGTAGCAGGAGATCTGAAATTTACACCCCTACAACAGTTACTGAAGGTAATATTGAGCAAGCTGAACCTTGAAGATGTTCCGGTTGATCAGGTCCAAAGTTGTTCAGCACAAACCGAGTCATCTTCGGTGCAGACGGAGACATCTCCAACTCTGGAACTTACAGAGCTTTCACCCGTCACAGACTCAGTATTGTTAGAGGATCAAACTATTCCAGAACTCGTCGGAGTTCGTTTCGAAGATACCGAAACTTACCAAGAGTTGCTTTCAAGCATAAGCAAATTGCAGGGTATTGTTGAAGGTTTGCAAACTCAATTGGGTGAACAGAGCAAAATAAGCAATGCTATCCTACCCACTCCCGAGCAGTTGGATGAGTTTAGTCGTAGCAGAACCTCGGCTTTACAATCAACGGTAGACACTCCGCTCGATTACCTTTCACTCGCAGTCCGACTCGACAAGATTGATGAATCGATCGGGAAGCTTACATCGATGGCGAATGATACGGTGCTGGAGTATTCTCGGCTGGAAAAGTCCATCATGCCGTATCTCAGTGGCGGTGAGCTCATGATCATGCGTGCCCAGTTGGATAATGTTAACCAGCTACTGAAAGAACACTTCCCGGGCTTCCGAGCCCACTGCAGCACAGTCAGTATGCTCAAGACATCGCGACACTTCAGCATGGAGGGAACCGTTCCAATCGACTTCTACCAACATCCCGTCCCAAGTACGGTCAAATCGCTTGTACCACGGCGCAGCACAATCAAACACCAACCAGAACCAGATCTGGAGAAAGAATTGGACACTATTCGGGGTGTTTTGATGAGTGTCATTGCGCGGCTTCCACTGCCGGAGGTGGATTCAGTTTCCGAAGGTGCACCCCAAGCGTCTAGTACTTCGCTTGAACTGACGGCAGACACCATTCGGACCATTTGGCCCCGAGAGTTTGAGGAGCTGCTTCGGTCGTGTCAGGAGCGTTTTGAGACGTTGGAGAAGAGCTTAGAAGAGCAGCAAAAGCGTTCCAATAGTATTGCAGATAAATGTGACAAGTTTGCCCAAGTTACTGATGATTTGGAACGGGTGTTTGCTAATTTTCGGCAAGCAGTTACAGCTGAGATGCAAACATTGGAGTTGGAATTTAAGAACAAACTAACCGAGCTCGTAGAGCGTGTGGATGTGGAGCAAATGGAAACGGAAACCCATCTAGATTTGCTGGATGAACAGATGGAGGATCGAGTCGAGTATAAACACTTCCAAACGCGCCTATCGAAGGAACAGTTTACCAAAACGATCGAGCAGTTGGAAGCACACATCAACGGACAGGTGGATCATTTCTCTGCCCTTATACAATGCATCGAAACAAGGCTGAAAACCCTCAACACGAATATGTCAACCAAACTGGACACTAGCAAGCTGACCCGGTTGGAATTTAAACTGAATAATCGCTTTAATTATATGCACTTACTTGTTGACAATATACGAAAGATGTTACGCAATAACACCGAAGCAGCCGGTACGAAGATTCAGCTCGGTACGGTCCCAATAAGGTGCGTGTCGTGTAATCACGAGACAACGATGCGCAAAGTTCAGGACCTAGTTCCCACTGGCATTTCGTTGCGTAAGTATGCCCAAAAGCAGCAGCAAGAACGTATCAAGGATCTAAACAGACTGGTTCCACGAATTGCGCCTGAAAGTGCTGCAACCAGCAGCACAGCATCCCATCCTAAGCAGAAACAAGGATCAACCGCCAAAGCTAAAATGGTGCAACCGGAAAAGCTGGCATATGTCGTACATATTTAGCGTGTCGTGGTTTAAACTCATTTTACTAAATTTGAACATGTTTTACGAAAAATTTAATGTTATTTAAGTGTGCTATAAAATTATTTAAAAAAAAATGAATCGTCTGCTCAATGTTTATCATCAATTTTCGTTGCTTGTCTACATCTTTCGGCTCATCTGCTGTCAAACATTTCAATGTAAATATCATTAGAAACCGGATTCATCGTCAAGAATGTGGCGTACACAATTTGACAAAATGGAATTCAAATTACACAAGCAAACAGCTGAATTTCTCCTTCTTTAATCGCGTACATTTGATGCTCACGATTTGCATAATGTTCCCACATTTGTCCATCATCTGCCATCTCTGGTTTACTGTTTCAATTCACACATGTGACCTCAGCTCATTATTACATTCGTACCTTTAGAAGTGCGTACTTTTGTACAAATTCGCGTGTTATTTACTTAGAAACCCACCGCTAGATCATTCCACTCTAAAAAAAGGGATTAAAATATGAGTCTTTCTTCTGGAGGGAAAAGAAACATAACCTTTCCACATTAGTAATATTACACAATGGACAACTGCATTATTACATCGCTGAACCACCCCAAAAATCTACGATAAAATGTGCACGAACGCACGCACCCGCGAGACGATTCCGGTTTAGGTTTCGTGTTGTCTAAACTTGGCCGTTTCCACTTGCGTGATTGTCACATTCGAATTATGCAACTGCAGGGCTCCGATGCATTTGGTCCGTCTGCTACACCCTCCCTTACAACAAAAACACAAAAAACTCGTTTTGTGCTCCCTTTGAGTTATGCTCTCGATAGAAGCGTTCCACACACACTGGGTGGAGATGACTCCAACGCAAACTAGTGAGGGAACTAAAGACCCCTCAGTTTTATCGTAAATCGATCTGACGAATTTCATCACGCAGATAATATTGGCTAAAGCACCTATTAGCGAGACATTCTTTAAGGATTTGCGTTCCTGCTTCGCTCACACATTATAGCGTAGTGAAACAGTATATTTGCTCAAGTACCATGGTCAACATCTTCGACCCCATTGCACAATAGTCCCCGGGCGACCACGCGCGTTAATAACGGTCAGTATGTCGTGGCATACACGGGTAGATAATTCAACTTCAGGAGTTATTTACCCGCGCGGAACTCCATTCCTGCTGGGAGGGAGCTTCATCTTAAATGCCGAAACTTAACCTCCGAGACCCTACCACTACCAGAGCTTCTGAGACCACTCGGACCAAGGACCTTGAATCATTGTTGACGATCCCAACGCTACATCATGCCGTGACGCAGCGTTCGTACGGGAGACAGTGATCGAACTATCTCCCCTTCTTCTCCTCCCCCTCCCCTCCCCTCCACCATCTCTCCCACTTAAGGTGACCTCAAGATTTGGCTCAGATCGAGGTGAACGTCTCTGTGTTCGGCACACAGACCGGCTTTCCAGCCTGTTCCATTCAGGGCCGTTGGACTCTCTTGAAACCGTCACCAGCGAACCGAACCGTTACTGGCGGGGGGGCATATAGCTGATTGCAGTTGCTGCATTTTTCTACCACCACCACCACCATGAACATCTGTAGCGGTCCGAACACTCCTCGGGCGAAACAACCGTTGGGAAATAGTCGCTTTGCACAAGAAGTTTGCCATGTAGCAAAAGAACTGCGGGTTGCGCAGGCGAGAGAACACTACGCGTGCACACCATGGGCCTGATTGATGTGTGCATATTTTAGCAATGAATTTTAACGTACAGTTCCTTTTAAAAGGTAGAAACAAGACGATAAGGAGGAAAACCGAAACAAACGGTCACGGATTAGACCACATTTTTCTAATTTTATGCGGATGTTGACTTTGCTCTTTCACACCTTTTTATCTCATGATTTGGTATGTGTTGCAATCATTATGGAGTTTTTTTTGTTTATTTTTATAAAGTTTTAGATTATTTTTTTACATTATTATTTTGTTTAAAATAAATTACATGAATGTGAGAATTAATGTACTGTTTCTTTTGTTATTACTAGCATTTTTTTTTGGTATTATGGCAACTTGATCATAAAACTCATTAGATAATGTAATTGAGGAGATGATGTGCTTCCCACAGAAAGATTATTTAATTTTGGCTCTCCATTATGACCAGGCCCCGTCCCATCGTAATGAGCTAACACTACTCGCTTTGAAGTGGTCGGCTTTGCGCAATTTTCTCGAGGTTGATGTAGGCTTTGCCCTGCTTTACCAGAAGTTGCGCACGAGAGAATACAACAGAACTTACGAGAGAGAGAGAGAGAGAGAAAGAGCGTACTGAGACACAGTAACTCGTCCATACGACTACCTACGATCCTACACCAAGCAACGATCTTTAGAGGAAACTACAAGATCACGTTATTTAGCACCCTGCCTCGATATTGCCACTCCAAACAAATGCCAAATATATGAAGCACTGAAAATAACTCACGCGATACGGCAGTGAAAGTGAAAGCCACTTGAACATGTTAATGGCAACACTTTTTTGGTGAAAACCGTGCACAAGTCAAGCGCGTCGACGGATTGTTGTTTGAACGAGATGAATAATTTCGTGAATAAACGTGCGCTCCGAAAATGTGCAACATCTTCGCTAGATGGCGTTGTTGTCTTTTTGATGGTTACTCTTTGTGTGGCCTCTTCAGTATTTCCTTCACGGGAGTTAACTTACCGTAACGTTTGTTCAAACTGTCCAAAAGCTCACGCGCCACGAGCTGTGCGCCGAATGTTCATCTTCATGACCTTATGCGTGTGAGGCTCAACTGCTAAGGAGACTCCACCTGTCTTGTGCGTTATAAAGAACTAATAAGCTCCGAGCGAGTTGAAACCATCCAGCAACGGGGAAGGAAAATAGAGTGAGACAGTACGAGCGAGCGAGCGAACGAAGCGGACTGCATCTCGGAACGTGCTCACCGAGGTGTAACGCACGTGGAGGGGAGATGCCTCCAAAGACCCAAACGACTCGCTGGTACGCGCTCATGATCTATGCCACCGTGGGCACACACCGTCTTGGTGAGCGGTACGTTACGGTGAGCTTTCGAGTTTCGGTGGCAGTGGTTCCGAATTTTACCGGCGCAAGATGCAGCTTCTGAAGCGGAAAAAGCCCGAACCAAGCATCGTCATCAGCATCGAGAGTGGTGTGGAGGAGGTGCGGGAAGTGAAGGTACGTACGGCACCGGGTAACCTATTGTGCAAAACACTTCGTGACCGGATCTTCCGACGGCATTCTAAGCTACACGAGCCATGATTAATGTGCGGATGCGCATCTTGTCTAATTTAGGTGCATGAGGAATGTGACTACTTGGTGGATCTACTCACCGGTAAACAGACGGTGTCACCCGACTTCTGCTGCAAGATGCTGTACATGCTCTTCTGCACCTTTTTCACGAACGAGACGAACCAGCGGAAGACGGCTAGAACGGTTCCGGCACGTTCCGGACAGCGTGTCCTAACCTATCAAACAATTTGAGTACGTAGCAATAGCCCTCGGCGGCAGAGATGAATTAAGCAAGTGCTCGCGTTTTTGTGTGTACCAAAAAACAAAAAAAAAACAATCACCCATCCAATCTTAATTCCTAAGCTATTCATGGTACCTCCCGTAGTGTGAGACCAACCCCATAAGGCATCTGTGTGAATGCGTGTTTGTGTGTGAGTGCTTGTGTGTGTCTGTGTGCGTGTTTGTGTGGATGTTGAAGCGTGAAAATCACCTTCCAAGATCATTTTCCCTGCCCACGATGGTACAGTTTCTGCAAACTCATGTTTTCGTCTGTAAGTCGGCTGTAAGTTAGATCGCGCGTTACACGCAAACAAAATAGGAGGGGTCGTCCTCCATTCATATTCAGCGCAATGTTTCATAATGTCGCAAACACGATCACGTTGCTCAGTTCAGAGATGTACACAATGGCTGAAATATAATGATGTACAAGATTAAAAGTCATCCGTTTCCGAGCGCGTTTGTGTGATCTTTCCCCTCTTTCCCCTCCATCATGGTGACCCACGTGGAGTGATCGTTGCAAGTTTTCAAACTGCATCGCCGTAACGATCACGATCACTGTCGATCGCGACTTTTCCCCTGACGCAATCGAATCGTATCTTCCCCAGCAAAACATTCTGCCAAATGCCTGCCCAAATCTGGTCGGACTTATGAGTTATGAGATCCCGCGCCACAACCTAATGTATTCACCGACCGGGACGGCATTATTTTAGCAAACCAGTTTCAAACGGCATTCAATATCGAACCGTTTCGATTGAACTTGACATCGCGGGTCAGCTGTGGTTTTGAGCTTTTTTTGCTTTTACGTACGTATTAGTCCAGATTTTGCGTGTTTTTTTTTGCAAACGAACCCGTGAATCTGTCCGTGGCATAGTTATGTGAAGGATTTTTGGACACTGCTTACCTGGAGACTGGCTGTGACAGTGACACTTGCTATGAGCGGATTGTTCCTTCCGTACCGTATTCGCCCAGTTGGAGTGAAGAACGATAAAATGGTAGTTAGTCGCATAAATTCATATTCCGCCCAGCATGAAGATACGATAAAGGTTTCCGCGATTTCACTGACTGTTTTATCCTGATGATTGATAGAGCAAGATTTTTCAGCCAGATACCAAATTTGTTTGTGTGATCGCACCTCAAACCTCTAGGGAAAGAGCTTCTTTAACGCCTTTCTGTTTTTTTGGGCAGACAGCCCAGCTGAGAATGGATTATGGGCAGGCAGTTCTTATGACAGTAAGCGCCATAGCTAATGGATTAACCCTTGGGTTATGTCACAGTTGATTGCTTCTAGGGGTGTTTGTCTCCGTGGATTCAAAAATGATAAACCTGTTTTGGGATTTATTCCGGCAGAGCTGTTTTCTTCTCTCATTCATCTACCGGCATGGTCTAGTCATCAGTCGTCATCAAATGTTTATGACATTTTGAACGATGAGGAGTTTGGGAGTCGTTTTTGATAGATCTCACAGTATGGCTTACGATTAGATTTTTACAATTAGATGTGCCGGCATGAGTGGTATAGAATAATTGGAAATTGGAGAGTTTTGAATTTCATTCGTTGAGTCGGTTAGATGTACGTCATGTGATGAAAACGACACCGGACGACTCATTCTGGAAAGTCGTGTTAGAGTACGTCGATGATACAGATACTTGAACTCTTACAATTTTCTAAAGCAAGATCCCAGACAAGGTGAGTCTAAACAACTGAACCTGTTGGAGACGTTCAAGTGACGTTCCCCTCCAAATAGGTCCACCAGACACTTAATAGGTTTGAACCGATTTCAAACATTATCAAAACGTGACAATAAATGTGTGGAACAGGCATGGCGCATGTCACAACAATAAAGAATCGTAACGGAAATAGCATTAGGCTCATTAAAATCACGTTAAACTAGATTTTGCGTACAGCAACCTCACGCATAGTGCGTGACGGTGTAGGACATATGTCGATTAGGTAGATCGGCTGGAGCATTCTTACGACGGAGCAGCTCTGCATGCTGTTGCAACAAAACATTCCAGACGTTATGGCTTGCATTAATCGTGTAGGGTAAGTTCTCCATAACACAAACGCTTGAATTATTAGCTTCTCTGCTTCCTCTCCAATTGTAGTTTGGTGTTGCTTCTTCTCATCGTGTGCTGGGAACACATCGAACCGTTAAAGTTCTGTTGCAACAAATCAACATGCATGTTGGAATATCTTGATCTCAGCGAAGATTACGCATTCGCATTCGCGTATTCCAACAACATCACTAGCGAACTGACCGCTCTGCATGTGACGGGAGACGTCTTCGATCTTACGCCGCTGCCCAATCTATCGAATCTGCGTAACTTCGTGCTGGATTACTCTCAGCTGAACAGTGTAATCGTAAGGTTAACGGGCAACAAAGCTTCCGCAAGTGTCTTGAATACGCCGCTGAAAACCATTATCTTTCACGACACCCACATTCTGTGGGATGTGCGCATCGACAATACACTGCTGGCGTCCATACCAGACACACTTTACGGGCAGGCATCATTGGAAACCCTGTTCATCACACATTCGTTGATAAATTCCATCGATTTCAAGCTGTTCGAGAAGTTGTCCAATCTGCTCTATCTGAACTTAAGCAATAACAAGATAGTTTTCGTAAATATTCCTTTCGATTCCACGTGCTGTCGCCGATTGGTGTTACTCGATCTACAGCAAAACAGGTTGGATCGCTTCAATTTGGGCTTGATATCGCACATGAATTGCCTGGAAGAATTTACGCTCCGCAGAAATTTGTTGCTAGCGATCGAGAATTACGAACCGTACGGAAAGCCTCCGACTCTGGTACAGAGTACCTGTACCAAAGCGTTCCCGAACCGTAATGTGAAGCAACAAAAAACTCCGTCGTACAGTCGGTTCACGAGTTTAACCTCAATCGATCTCGGGGGCAACCTTATGCAAGTGGTGAATATCTCCATGTTCGGCAATATGCCAAACTTGAAGGAACTAATGATAGACAGAAATCAACTGTCAAATGTAATAGTAACGAACGGTCTACTTCCGATGCGACTGGAAGCTCTTGATTTGAGCTTCAACCGATTAGCAAATGCCGACCTCCGACCAATCTTGTCTGTGAAGCTCCTCAATATTGGAGGAAACCAGTAACACGTGCAGCCACAGTTTCTTGAATTTTTAATTTCATTCTACGGCGCATAATTTCAAGCGAAACAGGGAAAAGGAAAACAGAAATATATAAAGTCAATTAAATTCATTCATCATTTATTTTAATACACTTATTAAAACGACACAAACTATGCCGCTACCTACACGTTGGATGTTTTTGTTGCCACACATTTTGCTTTACATGCTGACCAGTTCCATTAGTAAATCCTCTCTCGCAACCACTGCGACCTCCAACGGAACAACAAATAAAAAAAATGTTGAGGGAAGAAGAACAAAAAAAAACGTGTGCCTGTGTCTTCTCGATACTTAACTAAGCTAGAACCTTTTCCTTCAGTTGCTGGATGGACGGGGTAATGTATAACCTTTGCGATGTTCCGGTCTACCGGAACCGGAGCGTAAAAGCATACCCCCGCTAATCGTCGTCATATATTGGAATGGGTTTAGGGCGTGTGTATGTGTGTTGTTTAATTAATTGCGACCGTGTGTCTCTGCATTACCCAAAGCAAACGTTTGTCATTAAGCATCAGTACGTTACGTGCCGGCGATGATACACGGCAAGTGGATGATTGTGTGGCGTTGAAACGGAGTTGTA
>KI424835.1:5807-13307 GCA_000473375.1 Anopheles culicifacies | reverse complement strand
ACCAGTTACAGTTCGAACTGTCACGGTGACATATGATAGTGTTTCATGGTGTAGAATTCTCACAAATTGTAGTAACCCCTCTGTCGCAGAGTGTTTCCATCCGTCTGCAGGGATGATCGTTAACGCTAGCTATGTTTGATTGACATTTTGTTTTTTTTGTTTTTTATTTTCCTTAGTTTTTCAATGTTTATTTGGCAAAATGTGTTTCAGCATCATTAGGTTTCCACACAAACAGATCGCAACTGCAGTAAAACGCTAGGGACGTCCGCTAGTCAGAAGCGCCACATCACAAAATGCATACCATTATGGAAAGAAAGCTGTACTCTAGCAGGTGTTAGGCAACGTCAAACCCAAACATGGTGCATAAACGCTGCACACGTCAAACAGGAAAAAAGTAAAACAAACCCTAACGTAAGCGTGTACGGTTGAGAGTGACCTACCTTTCGCTATCGTTGGTGTCACGCTGGTCCCGATCGAGCCCGGACCGGTCGTGCGGGTGTGCGTGCGGGTGCACCGGATCGGCACTCTCGTAGATACCCTCCTCGTCCTGGTGCAGATGCGTGTGGGACGAATGGTGCGACGAATGGCCGGCATGTGACGAATGGCCGTGTGCGTGCCCATGATGCGTATGGTGGGTGAATGAATGGGGCGAGTGCGGCGAATGGGACTGGTGGCCCTGGTGACGTATGCTGGCCGGATGCCGATACCGCCCGGTACCGGAACCGGGTCCGCTGCCACCACCCGCCCCTACCATACCAACGCCACCGCTGCCGGTACCACCGCCACCACCGTACGAGAAGCGTCCCTCGTCATCGGAACGCGGTGGCCGACAGCGGCTACTGTACGGAGGCAGTATAGTGGCGGTTTTCTGTACCTGTGCTAGCTGTTGATTCGACCTGCGCGTGGAATAGAGTTCGTACAACGGTGTTAGTAGTATAAGTAGTTGTCCATCACGGTGCTTGAAATGGCTTTGGACTGTCATGTTGCACTACACGGAAGACTTGGGACATTAGGGGCACTGTATGACATATGAAGAGTTCATTTGAAGTTTGTGTAGGTATTTTTTCAGGTACATCATTGAAGATGTGCTGACATCATTGGAGGGACTATCGCTATGAGATAATTAAAAAAAAAGGGTTGAACGTTGGAAGTAGTAGAACAACACAGGATTTATCACTAATGGGAAAAAAACCTTAGTAGCTTCAAAAGTTTATGCTCTTACTAAGAGTTACATACGTGACAGCAGTAGGATTGTGAAAATATCGAGATCTATCCAGAACCGAAAGAAAGAGAGTCATCGAATATATCATCGGATGTATCTGAGTTGTGCTCCAGCAGTTCTAAAGCGCTCGTCTTTTATCTTACTTGCAGTGCTAACATCGAACCACATGTCCCCAACATATGCCTACTTACCCATGAGAGGATTCGCTACAGGCGGCTGAACTATCTACCCTATAGTGCCGGTCGGCCTCAGTCTCGGACATGCGTATATCTTCGGAACCGCTCGGGCTCATGTGCCGTGACGAATGGTGCTCGAGCTGGCGGATCAGATCCTCCAGGTTGCGTATGCGCAGCGGCCCAACCGACGGCGTATCGTCCTCGTCGCCGAGCAGGCCCTGCTGCACCTGATGCTGCTGCTGTTGCTGCTGCTGCTGTTGCTGCTGCTGGCGGTGATGATGGAGCAGCGTTGCCGTCTGTCCGGCATCGCTCAGCACGTGCGGTTGCGGTTCGCACACGTTCTCCCGGCTGCCGGTGCGCGAGCTAACGCTCCGCTTGTACTCGCGATCCTGCGGATGTACGCTGGCGGCACTGATCTGCGACCCGGTCACGCACTCGGCGAGCGTCTTCCGCAGCAGCTCCTCGCTGATGCTGCCGGACGGTGTGTTGGCGCTGCTGCGCTGCGCCTGTGCGGCCGAACGTAGCGCCTCGAGGATGTCCTCGTGGTAGCCGTTCAGGCTCTTCATCGTCCGCTCGACGTCCGAGACGGTGCCGAGCACGCCGCCGACACCGGCCCCGAGGCCCCCGCCGCCAATGATGCCCCCACCGCTGCCGACACCGCCGCCGAGGACGCCCCCGATGACGCCGGGACCGCCCAAACCACCGACACCGCCAACACCGCCGCCCACGCCACCGCCGACGCCCACGCCGCCGCCTCCGACGACCACCTGGCCACCTGATGAAGGAATAGTGGATTCTTGCTGAGCAATCAATTCGAGATTATCGGACTGCGCGTCATCGTTCGCCGCGTGCCACTTGTCTTTGGTCCCGTCGCCCAGCACCAGCCCGAGACCGTGCTTCTTCAGGATGCCCTTCTCCGGCATCTGCTTGTTCAACAGACTGTTTGGTGGCAGATCGATGAACGAGACCGTCTCTTCCTCGCCTGCCACGAACATGTGCCATCACCAGTGCCACCGCATCCGTAGTAGCCGATGAAGGAGAACGTGTTCACGTGTTTGTGTGTTTGTGTGTATGTGTGTTAGTGTACCGGGGGGAAAAGTGTGCGTTAATCGATTGTACACGTTTCGATTCATTGAGGAGAAAAAAACAAGTTCGGGTAGATTAGCGTGTGCGGTTCGTTACGAGCCGAGAGCACATAGTACGAACGCAGGTTCCAACAGGGGTTCATAGCAAGTATGGACACGAAAAACGGTTCCCATTTGATTTATTACAGTGTTGCGGTAGTGTTGTAGTAAGGTCCAGTAACCAATTTGCACAGATCGGGCGCGAACGACAGAAAGGAGTATGTAGTGGTGTTTTGTTTTGTTTTGTTTGGAGGGATGTGGTGAAGGTGGAAGGAGACAGTGGCGCATTTTCGTGGGGAGCGCGGCCGGGATGAGCGGTGTAGTTGTTTGATATTATTTTAAACAAGTTTCATGTGATTGCATTATGATTTGTTTTTGCATACATATATATATATATTTTTGTCGATCAACCGGCACGAAACAGAGAAGGTAGATGAAGAGGGTTGGGTGAGGGGCAACCGACGACCAAGTGAAAGTGAGCCGGAGCAACCCGAACGCGCGCACGGTTCAGTATGTTCAGTAGCGAGAAAGAAAGAAAGAAGACACCGGGCATGGCGATACGAGTTTCAGAACAGGTCGCTGATGAGCTTAAAGTAGACTGAGTGATGGACAGCACTACGAGTGATCATGAGTGGTGATGTTAGTGAAGGTGATGAGTGAAGTTGATGGATGTGAATATGGGTGTTTAATGCCGCTTCTTAAGCCACGGCGCCTCGTCGGGGTTTACAAACGTAATTTAACTACGTGGTTACGGTATGATTACATACACTCACCAAGAGACTTGGCCACAATTTGCAATTTGCTAGGATTTAGTGCGCGTTCCTGTTTTACAGCAATTTGCAAAGCGCTCAAGAGTGACCTACAATTTGCGCTTATTTTGCAACCGTCGTGGCTCCGAGGCTTTACATTCTATTCTATCTTTGGGAGCTGATCAAGGTACGCGTGATCCCCCAACGGTGAGTGAGTGAGTGCTGTGCTGTGATAAGTGAGATCATGCAGAGTTGTGAGATATCACTCAAATCCATAAGTGATGGCCAACTGGAAATCTCGATGTCGATTCTCCTCAACATCGGCAGGTGATGTGAGTGAGTGAGTGAGATATTTTGCGATATGAGTGATCATTTACATGGGTGTGAGTGAAAAGTGAATTATGCGAATTCGAGCGATGGACAGTGGAAAATGTTTATGTGGACTCCTTAATGTTTCTGTGAGTGAGTATGTGAGTGATAAGCTGCGATACGGGTGATCATGAGTGGTGCGAGTGAAAGTAGTAACTATGAGTGTGTCAGTGTCACTTTTTTCATACTATATGTTCAACGGGAACTGTTTATGAGAACGGAAACATTGGATCTAATCGTATTATATCTGTAATCCCAACGGCAAGCAACTAACTAACAACATGACCTGTATGCATCATCAGACTATCAGAGGTAAGTGAATAGCATAGCTATACAACTATATTTGACTGTGTGTATTCGTTTTAAAAATTATTGAAAAGTTCACTGCAAACGAGCTGCGCACCACGCTCAATGTTCTGCTGAGAGACGAAACTATATTCATATTGCATACCTTTAAGGCGAACACATTCACATAATGGGGCTGTTGGATATGGGATTTTCTGCCAATTCAGCGTTGCCGTTGACAGGCAGACGGTAAGACCGATCGGCAAAAAAATCCCAAGTCTAACAAACTCTTGAGAGTTCCCAACACGACGAAAACGCCGGAAAGTATGCAACACGCAAAACGCGATTAAATGTACATCGCTTAAAAAGTTGTTTTGCTAACCCTGATGGGATTTTCGGGATTCCTTGATATTATTACAAACATTTGTATGCGACGGGCAAGTTTAACTATTGAATCGTTCTATTATGTTAGCTATTACGGGTGACATTTCTATTTGTTTAGGCTTGTATTTGCTGTGCAATGGGGTTTTTGTTTTCTTCCTTACGTTCTAATGCTACTCTCTACAAATTTGTTCTCAGACGAATGTGGAAGAGGTTGTTTTTTTTTTCGTTCGGTCACGTTTCGTTATTTAAAACTTCAACCGCTTCTAAACTTACCGGAATGGGTTGGGTCGTCTTCACTGACAGATCCGGTCATCCTGCGTATGGCCTTGTGGTCTCTGTAATTCCGTTTCCAGGTGTCCAGTGGCGTGTGGTTTTTGTATCCCAGACAGCATCCGTTCACAACGCCATGTCAAAAACAGTTCGAGCGCGCCATCGGTTGCAGTGACAGTAAATTGCAGAAAAGAAGGAGAAAAGAAGAAGAAGAAGAAGGAGAAGAAAAGAAGAAGAAAAATAGAAATCAAACAATAAGGGTAAAGAAAAATGACAAAGAAATCACACAAATAAGAACGTTAACAGAACCGAAAACAGAACATATAGAAAGAAAGCAACAGTTTGTGTATAAAGTAACGTAAAGTTGGTTATAAAAGTAGTAAAATAAAACGGAAGGAAAATATAAGAAAGATAGCAAGAGAAATGGTGGAAAAAGAGAAAGAGTAAGAAAGAGAGAGAGAGAGAGAAGAGAAAAAGAGAAAAGAAAAGAAGAGCGATGGGAAGAGCAGAACGAAAACGGTATTAGTTCTATCCTATGCAGTATTATTATTTTAAGACATACGCTCTACAAAAATTGGGGAAAGTAGGGAAGAAATAGGGCACTTTAAATAGGGTGCTTTTAAAGTAGTTTGGAATGCTTCAGATGGAGATTTTGTGTTGCATATGAATAAATATCATTATGTGCTAAAGAAAGACAGAGAGAGAGAGAGAAGAGAGAAATAGTGAAAGAAGAGCATAGAAAGGTAGAGAAAAAGAGAGGGATAAACAAACTGAGGCTGAGGAGCTAAACTCGCTATGTTCGGACCATTTACGTTTGGTACGAAACATCCTCGCGGCAGTATAAACATGGTTGCACGAAACAATAGGTATCCTAAGAATTGGAAACGCAAAATCGAAAAACAAATTTGTTTCGCAAAACGGCAAAACCAAAAACGTTCGCAAGGTAAAACGCTAGGAAGATTGTAAAATTGAACTCGTAATCTCTAGTTATAAATTGGGACAGCGGGAAAGAAGAAAAAAAAATACACACACAAATTCGTAACGGAAAGGAGTTGGATACGGGTCATATGCAGTTTTCGCTACAAACGGTGTAGCATATGCTGACGAACGAAACAAGAGAAGACAAAAAAAACATAGCACAAATTCAAAACGAAACTAACAAAACAAGCAAAGCGCACATGCACAAATGCATCGGTTGCTTATTCGTGCGCATCAAGCGGGTGTTTTCGATAAATCAATCGCTACAATTGGTTGAAACGGCATGTTTGCTCATTGGGGAGGATATATATATTTTTCTCTCTAGTCTATCGGGTTTTGCAAGTACAAAGGTAGAAGCTGCTACGCAATATAAAATGCCATTCTTGTATAATGGGGCAGGCAAGGATGCGTACCGTATAACAAACTCATTCCAAACGGCAAAGCTTCATTCTGATGCGAGCACTGTTTGCTACATTTCTGCTGTTTAGCATAATGTTCCATCTGTTCATTCGCTGTTCGTATCATGCATAAAACAAGCTTATCATTCGTAATATATTATCTAAAGCTTCGGTAGCGAGAAAACAAAGCTTGGAAATAAAACCAACTCAACGAAAGTATGTGAAGGAAAATATATAATGTATTGGCTGAGAGTGATCCTAAAGAAGGTAAATGAAACATGAAAAGTGTTAAAATAAAGTGAAACAAACAAATATGAATTGATAAAAGAATACGAAACAAGGTAAAAAAGGAAGTAGCAAAAACAGTAACAAAATGAAAATATAAAAACTCTAAAAAGCATGTACATTTCATAGAAAGCTTTAAATAATATATAAAATCTTACTTTAAATGTGCTCTATTCTAGAAACGTAATGAAACAAAGCTATACTTCGTTCTATGAACATTCTATAAAGGCAATAACTGGAAAAGATGCTTTCAACTAAACAAGATCTCTAGAAGAGCTAGAAAAAAAAAACATGTTAAGATGCAGACTAAAACAAGCGAAACAACGTGCGCTGCAACGTTTGGAACAATTTACTAATTCGAATCAATGTCGAACAAGAAATAACTGCAGCCAAAAGTGGATGAGACGTGGAAAAAATGAACGAAAAACTCAAAAAACTTCTGTATACAAAACGCAAAATGCACAACAACAACATACACGAGACCGGAAGGGAATAGTAACAGGTTAACGCTCGCCGTTTTTTTTTTTTGTATTTTTTATTATAATTTTAGTGAATTATCAGCATCAGCAAAAAAAAAAACAGCAGTAATACAGCATCAAACAGGAGTGACATGGGTATTTTACACGGGCGGGAGCTCGTTAAAACGAAGAAAACCCAAAAACCAAACCAGAAAACAAATGGAAAGAAAACACAAAACAGAAAAAGGAAACGAAATTACCGCAAAAGTAGCAAAATGGTCTACAAAATGGTGGAAATATGGCGATACACTCAGGGTGCCATTTTGTTTTTTGTTTGTTTTGCAAAAGCACGCCTGGCGGACGAAATGTGTTCACGTTCATCAGTTCGATATGGTTTTTGATGGGGAATGGGACAAAATTTTCTATTTCCATGTCTGTGAGTGTGCGTGAGTTCCGATTTCGATTCATAATATGAAGTCAGGCAGATGAGTAAGCATGGTATATGACAGATCTACGGAACGGTGACTGTTGGTTTGCTTTGTTGGTTGCTTAAAATTCTGCTGCAAAAGTTCTCCTTTTTCTTAGTAAAAAAAAAGAAAAACTTTTTAAAAAAACTAAAAACTGTTATACACGAAGCAAAGTGTTATACGGGCGTATAAAAGCAATTGTGTGACTTTGATCCCGTGTTAGACAGTTAATGATATTTTTTGTTTGGCGAACAGTTCACTTCCATAAAACTGTTATACGGAGCAGAAGAAAATTAGTACACAATATTCCACAATTAGGGAACCCTTGTTTTTTA
>AXCM01008393.1:0-11931 GCA_000473375.1 Anopheles culicifacies | reverse complement strand
TCTGAATTTCATTTGGAGAAGCGAGAATAGGAGTTCTAGAACAATATATGAGGGCTATTTAAATTGCAGTGCTTTAGACTTGTGAGAATATTGTTGAAGATTTAATAGAAAAGTACTCAATAGTTTTATTCAAATTGGTTATCGTTCGTGGAACAAAATATTCAGTTTTTCTAAACTAAAGCTTCTTATTATAATAGATCATTAGGAATAAATTCTCAATAAAAGAAAGAATATGTAAACTCACATCGAGCCCTCCTCCATCGTTCACAGACGGAGTTTAAAAGCTGTGGAAGCTGTGCCGAACCGATCACCGATCGATACATCTTCGAGGTGAACGGCAGTGCCTGGCACGGGTCCTGTTTGCGCTGCAGCGTATGCTTCTGTTCCCTGGAGCGTCAGGTCTCGTGCTATCTGCGGGACGGTGACATGTACTGCAAGGCGGATTACATCAAGTAAGGCATTGCGATCTCCCGCTTATCATCGGTTCGATCGTTCGATACTAACAGGTGCTGCTTTTCTTCGTAGGAAGTTTAAGACGTGCTGTGCCAAGTGTGCGCGCTCTATATCGGCTACCGATTGGGTACGCCGTGCCCGGGAGTATGTGTTCCATTTGGCGTGCTTTGCGTGTGATTCCTGTGGTCGGCAACTGTCAACCGGGGAACAGTTTGCCATCTGCGAGGAGCGCGTTCTGTGCAAAACGCACTACATGGAGCTGATCGATGACGGTACGGCATCGAGTGAGGATGGATGTGATGTGGACGGGAACGGGAAAAACAAAACCAAGCGCATCCGGACCACGTTTACCGAGGAGCAGATACAGATCTTGCAGGCAAACTTCCAGGTCGACAGCAATCCGGATGGGCAGGATCTGGAACGCATCGCTCTCGCTACTGGGTTGAGCAAGCGTGTTACACAGGTTTGGTTCCAGAACTCGCGTGCCCGCCAGAAGAAGCACGTACATGGTGAGTGTCGCTGGAGTGGTCCGCGTTCTTCACAGATTTTGGTGGTCTAATAATTTGATTTTCTTTCGTCAACCTACAGTGCCACGTGCTCAGGATCTGTTTAGCGGGATGCGTTCGGATCTCAACAACAACAACAGCTGTAGCAGCAGCAACAGCAACGATGGCCATCCGGTACACCATCTCGGGGGCATTGGACCGGAAGATTGTGTTCTGGGCAAGACGCCCATCTTCAACTCGCACGGGTTCATCAATCTCGTGGTGTGACGGGACCAGCAGCGGGCATACCATCGATGGATGGATGTTTGCGATCAACAGTGCCATTGACCAACGGTTGCGGATCGAGTCCGGATACGGAGCCGTGTTCCGTTGGTTGTTTGTTCCCCCCTCACGGGCATCGTGGAACTCACGCGGAAGATGCACGCTCGCGTATTGACAAGCGAAGCCAGGGGGTTCATACCATCCCTTGCCGTCTGGGATGCTCTTGTAATTCAATGCCAATGGCTTAGAATTGCTACGATAGCAAAGAAGAAGCCTCTTGGACGCAATGTTTGTGCTTCACATTCAACAAAGCCTATACCAAATTGACTGTGTTTCTCGACGAGCTTTAGTGTGTGTGTGTGTCGTATAGAAGATCCTCTTCCTGTACGGTTTAATATACAGAATTTGAAGATTCAAAACTTGTTAGATTTTCCTTTATATGTTTTATGTTTATACATCCGAAATTGTTCTTAAGATGGTGTTTTAATCAGGTGTTTTGAGGTAATTTTTGACCACATGAGCTGAAGAAGCTCATAACAGAACAACATTATCTTGGTCCCACCAGATGACTGTATATTATTATTTTTTTAACGTTTATCCATCTCCAGCCTCGATTCAGTACAAAATTCATTCAATTACTAATTTTAGTGTGGCATTGACAAAATAAAGCACAAACAAGCACAACAGCTTAATAAGGTTGCTAAAAAATGCTGAATAATTTCATTAAATAATTACCTTGTTGAAGGATTGTAAACTAACCTAATATAAAGTCATCTTTCTCATACTTTCTACCTCCCCACCCAGCATGAAACGTTGTGAGTTCACTTTTAATTGAAATGTCAAACGAAGGTGAATCGAGATCGAAGAGTAATGCAGGGCTATAAAGTGAGCCACAGCCTACTCCTTTTTTAAAGCTCTTAAAACCAACAAATACCAACCTCGCTCGAAGATCTGCTCAACCAAGCGACCAAGCTTAAAACAAATACAGAAATTAATTTCATAATTTATGTTCGTACAGCTTCATTCAGGTGAATCCACACCGTGCCACCGTCCACCGAATGGGGGGCCGATTATTCATACGCCCGGGTGGAAAACTGCACAAAGACAAATGACGCGACGCCGTACAGCCTTCTTGCCGAAACTGCCCCCGGAGGGCTGCCCCTAGCGCAAGCGCAATAACTAAAAACAGGGAATCGGCGGTCAATTACTCCGCCTCGAAACCGTTTCGAAGTGATCGAGGAAGTGAAAATAATTGAAAGCTTCTGGGCTAGTAGCAATGTGAATGTGGCAAAGATTTGTTTTAAAAACAGCAATACCTTCTATTTCCCATTCACACACTTACACAACCACCCACCCAACCCTCATTCCTTCCTTTTGCATAGGAATGGGGTTTCAATTTCGTGCCTCGTTTCGATCAAAGTGGTTACCCATCCTTGCGGGCATTTTGGGCCCTATTAAATGTGATAAATGGTGCCGATCGGGGCCGGAGGCTTATCGTGGAATTGGTTTGCCCGGGATTGGTTTGACGATCGGTTGCACAATTTCGCCGATGAGTGTTTTTCTGTTGTTGTTGTCCCCCAGTACATATGCTCCGGAGGTGATCGAAATGGTAGCACGGAAATCGAAGGCCATTAATAAAGGTGAAAAAATGGCTTTCTTCGGGCGGTACGAACACATTTGTGTGTGAGCTTTTGCGTGAAATTACTCTTTTTTTGTACGAGAGAAAGTTTAATAGGAATTGATGAAATCAAATTGGAAGCAAGCCAAAATTATTATAATCATTAACGCATGGTACATTGGTACTAGGTTTTTAATTTTCTATGTTTAATCATTATCCTTATTATTGATCACTGAAACCTATTTGGAAGAAACCTCATGTCTCTAACAAGCTCAATACTCCAATCAATGCCAAAAAAATGGAAATAAATCCCAAAAACAGTAGCTGGTTCGAATGTATCTTACAATCGCTTACATCCATGTTACCACCGATGCTCCCAACCGAACAATCGATTCGAACAACATATTGAACAGAATATGCTCAAATCGTTCATGTTTCGCAACCAGAGCTACAAAGACATAAATATGTTCTCCAACTCAGCTCTCCGCCGCTCAACGGACATGGCATTAACTTCACTTTCCACCCGAAGGAAACATACATATCCCTCCCGCTTTGATCGGTTCCTTCTAGACGAAGGATGCCACTTTTATCACCTCTCATATCGTTACTTTTATTAATCCTAAATGTCCGCACGGTAAGATTTATGCAGTATTTGCACTGGCAATTGGTTTCGCGGTTTAATTTATGCATACATCGCGGGGCAAAAGACACAAAAAACGCAACAGAAACATCATCCAACCGACATACCGTGAGGATGTCGAAGCAAAAACAAAAGAAGCAGTTAGCCAATGCAGTTTCGCAAACGAAACCGGGTTTGTGTGGGGGTAGGTGGTAAGATGAAGATACAGATACACGCATCATAAAAACAACGAACAAGTGTTTGGACCGCTTTTCCGAACACACGAACGAACGGCGGGCGAGAATACCGGGGCGCACAAGGGGTTGTAAATAAGAGATTTTATTTTCATTTCCTTCAGCGTCAGCGGTTGGAAGAATGTTGCTGCTGATGCAGGCCGATTTCCATCCGATCATCATCATATGCTGCCGGGCAGCCCGTTCCCGTGTGCCACAAAAAGCTCCCCAGTCCGATGGCCGGCACAATAACTAATTGAAACATATTTCGTTCGGTTCGGGTGCGGGTTGGTTCTTCAAATTAAAATACCTCGCACCGATCGTAAATCGATCAGCCAATCGATCGACTTTGGGTGCTCCCGGCTCAGCCTCAGTGGCACTGTGCAACAAACGGTGCTGACGATTCCCATAGCGTTGAATGTTTTACAGCCTGCCCCAAAACATCAACTCCCGGGCTTTACTTTGTATGTTTTGTGCAAACGGTTACAAATGCTACCATCCTACGAGGTACGCACCCAATTCTTCCCGCAATGGATATGTTTGGTGTATGTTTTATTTTGCTGCACTCCCCACTCAACATTGCGACGTAAATTAAGACAAAAAAATGGAACCGCTATACCATTAGCTTTTTACCACATGCCTTTGCGTCACTGTGTGTTTTTCGTCGAGAATGGATTGGATTATCTTGTGCATTGGTACGGTTCGCAATTTTTCGTTTACTGAGAACATCGGTCCGTGTAGGGTTGGGCAGAAGTGCAGAAGCCCAAAGCTATTATCGGTTTGAGTTATTCTTGCAATTACGAGATCGATCCTCCCATCATCGGTTGCGATTGGATAATGAATGCTGACGTTGTTTACTTTTTCGTGAACGCCCGTGCATCTTCGCTTTGGAAGGGGCCATGCAAACAAGAAATTATATTTCCAACATTTTACCAAGCAACTATGTATCGAGTTAGGGAACACATTTAATGATCGAAAGAATTACTTGCCGGTTAAAAGCTGACAACTTCATCACTCTGGGATGAATGTTCAATGAGATCTCACATTCATATTGATCCCTCTTATACGACGAGATTAACTTCGTAGCAGATAGAATTCCAGATTGGGGAATCAAATACTTCACTCAGATTCTGAAGAAGAGGGCTTTTCCAACTGCCTCAAGCTTTTCATATTTGGATCTTTTTTCAATTGCCACTGAGCTCCTTTGGAGTCCGGAACTAAAGAGCATCTGAAGAGATTCGAGGGATTAGAACTTTAGGATTAAGATCAAGATCCTCAACAACAACAACAATAGTATTGAGATATACTAGTCTTTTTATAGTCTGAGGAAACTTGTTCACAGAAAACACCGGTCTCGACACTCCAATCTGAGACTATATACAGCTGATCAAGTCCTAGATCACTTCACGAGAAAAATTTGTCTAAAACCGACATATAGCCTCAGAGGAATATTCTACTCCGAATATGTTGGCAAACATTGGAAGAGCTTCTAAAATTAGAACAACGAAGTAGCTCCCGGCTGGTCTTGTCTTTAGATCGATACCGGACGACCCAGTTTGTTATGTTCGTCAGGATGTCTACAGAGACAGAGAGGACATGGTTGGTTTAAAAGAGTCTATCCGTAGAACGAGATCACGAAGCCAACGAGAGTAGGAAATGACAGAGAAAAGAGGTGGTAGTGCTGAGGAGAAGAACTAGAGTATCAAATCTGCATAAGGTTTAGTTTATTACCTTCTTCCAAAATTTCGTTTAATCGAGTGGATTTCCATTACTTACCCGGTTATTTAGCGAATCCAAGAACTTTAAAATGGATCTCAATTTAAATTGCGTTTTCAAACGTCTTACAGCGATCATGCAAAATGCTGGTTCACCAGACGAATGATAGTGAGGTACTGAAATGTCTCCGAAACAAACAACACCCGTGCGTAATCAATTTCACTTTGTTTTACTACTTCACACACACACACACACATCGTCGGACACAGGCTTGGACGCTTGCAAACAAAAAACACACATAGCAACCGAAACGCACCATATCAGCGACGATCGCATGAAACGGAACACTGGAGCAGCCACTGTATGCGCAACCAAACCACGAAATAAACCATAACGTTTACCGGCCGCACAATACATTCCCCACGGCACGTACCCGGAACGCCGAGTCGTGCGTAAACATTTCCACCGAGTGGCCGAAGGAGGCAGTCCCGTTCCACCGTGTACAGCACAGCTGTTGCGACTGATAAGACCCGACCCGTGTTGAAGAAAAGGCGGAAGAAAGGTAAATCCTTGAACTAGGCGAAGCGCATTATAAAATGGTCCAGGCGCCGGAAAAAGCAGTACACTTTGCTTCCGCTTCTCATCGGCTCAGGTAGCTTCACATTGCAGCTTTCCGTGGGTTTTTTCTTTTGCCTTTTGCGTGAGTTCCGGTGTTGCGTGCAGTGTTATACTTCCGTTTGTTACGTAGCTGCTTTGACATGAGTACCTCTATGCTGCACGTTGTCCTTGGGGCAGTTCTTGTGGGGCTGTTCGCTTCGACCGCGCATGGATTCAAGGAGCAGACGTACTTCGATATGGCGGAATCAGAATCGCAAGAGTACGGACCGACGGTTGTGGGTGAAGACAATCGGTTGCCCTGTCCGTACGCTGTGCATGGCGTTCGTCCACCGCAGGGCGAGTGTGGTGATTGTGGATTCGTGATTGTTGAGAAACGTCACCACTACTGCATACCTGGCAAGAGCGTCATCAAGGTGCTGCGTCGCAAGCCAACCTGCAACTGCAAGACCCCGAACCATCATGGACATCTAGGGTCGGGATATTATGCGTCGGAGAGCAAGGTCGTACCAAACTATGAGGCCCCAGCGACGGCCGCTCAGGGACCGTCTCCGGTAGCGGTGAGTGGTGCTGGATCGGAACAGGTCTCTCGAATGCTGCGCACTCTCATGAACGATCCCCATCGGGGCAGCAACTATGGTGATGCTGTTGACAAGACGGCTACTCCCAAGTACCGGACGTTGGACTCGACCAATGCCAAAAGGACCTTCAACTGAACTGGAGTTGAATTGATCGAGCAAGGGTGTGTAAATACAGTGACCTGGGATTGCTGAGATGTGGAAGCATAATACGCGGATTGTTTGTTACATTGGTCGTACAGTAAGCGAGAGCAGAGAATAGGTTAAGCGTTTTGTTACGAAATAAATTATTTCTAAAGCTGCGCAGCTTTATGGGAAAATGAATGTCTTATGGATCTTGATTTGATGGAAAAAAGAGCTCTAAAGGAGACTAAATAGTATTTTGCTATATTCTTCTTTGCAACATTTACAATGTTTTCAGTGAGATCAAGTGATAGAAGAAGGATCAGGAATCATTTTAAAAGATCACCTCAAGCTAAAAGCCTGTTCAATTATTGCCGCTCTATGGCAGAGGAGATAGCGGCGCCAGTCTTCGAACGGGCAGGACCGAGTTTCTAATCCCATTCTGTTTGCAAGTGTTTGTTGACTATTATGTTGCGGGTACATTCAAATCATGGAAGCCAGAAATGGCAGGCCAAAACCTATCGAGGCTGTAGAGCCATAGAAGAAGAAGAGGTAGAATAAGATCCAAAATGATTTAGGTACACATACTTCAGATTTAGCTCCACAAAATCGAATAGCTTATAGAATGTTCGAGAAAGGTGGAAGGCTCCACATCTTTCTCTACAAATTCTGCTAAATCAATTTGAAAAGAAGGTCTCATCTTAATCTCTGAATGAGCAACATGAGGACCTGGAATCTAGTTTGGTTTACATTCAACACTAATTCTTGGTTGAACTGAGACAAATTGGAGACCTATTGGTCAAGTCAGTAGGTTTTGAACAGCCATTCCTGGCTCTTGGACTCTGTAGCTCTCACCATTTAGCCGTTTTCGTACAGGGAAAGCATCCGAGGAAATGATTTTAGTATCGATCCTCTCGTGTGAAGACTTGCGTCACTACGTGCTACGTGCCACAAAGTAGACCACTAAATCTACAACGGGCACCCGATGGTCTACATCTGGTCCTATAGCTTGAAATATATTACTGAAACTTGACTTAGGCATCTTACTCATATTTAGAGACGCACAAGAGTGTTACAAGGTTACAGATCCAAATCTACAAAAACTAGAATCATAACAGCAAGACATAATTGAAAGATCTATTAACGATCCTTATTAAATTAATTACAGTAGATTTGCCTTGTCTTGAGTAAATACTAAGTTCGTGAATTTTGAGATATCTGCATTGAAATTTAATATAGAGTTACCAGGAAAGTATATTTACTTTGCAAACACAAAAAATAAATCACATAAGCGCAATGCATTACCAAATAACCAAATGTACGCATTCCTCACGTGTAAGGCGTTACTCACTTGCAAGCGATAATTATAACCTTGCGCATTTGAGAGTTTCATAACTTCTTTTTTTTTAAGCGTTCCGATACGGGTTTACGCAATCGGATGAGCCAATTACGTGCCTTGGGAAAGCGCTCTCAATTTTAAACAATACACAACACTTTGCCTTTTTATATGTTCCCAAGTACATGAAGAGATAGCCAAAAATGTTTGAAATTCCTTCAATTTTTCCCAAAGATTTTAGCAAAAACAAACAAGGGAGTTTATTTTTTTTTCTAAAGAACCGTTTAATAATTTTATTAAAACACCTAAAATAAATAAACTTTTATGAATGTACTACATGTCTAAACTCCACGCGCCTAATAGTTGTAGCCATGGCTGGGCCGATGACGCTCAGTGCAGGAGCAACCCTTCTTCTGTGGTTTCGGATAGGTCGGTACAGGTGCGTGGCCTTGAGCTTTGGATTCGTAGCTGGCAGGAACGTAGGACGCCTTCGGGTAGGCTTGGGTGTTGTACGTCATCGATGGATAGCGTGGCGGTACGGTGTACGGAGCATAAGTCGGAGCCGTTGGGTGTGGGGTAGGATAGGTGTATGAGGTGGGATGCGTAGGGCAGGGTGTTGGACGGGCGGTGGTGTAAGGTACTGCAGTGGTGGGTTTATAGCACGGTTTGGCAGTCGTTGGGTACATCTCCTTTGGCGTACCGTACTGTACACGTGCATAGGACTCTTTTGGTGGAGAGTAGGCCTTCTTCGGTGAGTCGTACGCCTCCGCCGATGCTCCATACGTTGGCTTGAGAGGTACCTGTGGGGAGTAGGTCTTCTTCGGTGTGTCGTACACTTCAGCAGATGATCCGTAGACGGGTTTGTTAGCCGTGTAGGATTTCTTCGGCTGAGCGTACACTTCGGCTGATGCTCCGTAAGCTGGTTTATGTGGCGCGTACACCTTCTTCGGTGGATCGTAGGATTCGGCCGACTTTGCGCAGGCAGGCTTGTGTGGAGTGTAAGGCTTTTTCGGTGGTTCGTAAGCATCCTTCTCAGGAGCGTAGGTAGGTTTGCATGGTGGCACGTAGGGCTTTTTCGGTGGCTCGTAAACGTCCTTCTCCGGAGCGTAGGTAGGTTTGCAAGGCACCTTGGGCGTGTAAGACTCCTTCTTCACCTCGACGTAAGGCTTCGGGGTAGGAGCTTCGTACACGGTGTGTGGTGGTTGGTAGACTTCCTTCGGCTTATCGCACGGTTCCTTCGGTGGAGTGTATGGCTTTTTCGTACACTCGCACGGCTTCTTCGGATATTCGCAAGGTTTCTTGTGCGGTTCATACGGTGTCTTGGGAGCAGCAGTTTGATGTTTCGATGGGTCCGCCATCAGGGAGCAAATGATTTGATGCAGCAGATTCTTGGACATCTTCTTCGGGGAGTCCGATGGAAGCTGCACACAGATCGACAGTGGTAGCAACTTCTCCGGACAGTGGCCATCCTTGCAGGAATGCTTCGGCACGTAATGATCGACGGCGGTCATATGTTCTTCGCTGCTTTCATCACTACCGTAATGGTGAGGACAGTAGGTAGTGGTCGGATAGATTCCTACACGCTTGCTAGCATAGCTGTTCGTTGGGAGTGTTCGAGTATCGGGTGGGCTTGCGTTTGCACCATACACCGGAACGGCGTTGCTGTTGTCCAATCGGAGAAAAATGACGAGTAACGTCGTGGCAAACGCTGCTGCTAACTTCATCTTCAACTGTATTGAACTGACACAGAATTATCGAACGAAAACTGGGCAACAATGGGAATACAGAGCACAATGTAAGGTATTTGAAGGGGTTTGGAATGTAACGCTAGTAGTCACCTCCTCAGTAGCTGCTATTTGAAGCTCGTTGTTGAGTGAATGAAAGTGGAATGTTGAGTATGACTATTAACCTGACCGGTCATGGTTTATATAGTGCACACGCAAAATGGACACTCCACCTGCCCTGTAACCCAAGTGATCGGACGGTTCGCGTTACGCTACCGAAGTGACGCGCACGTACCGCCATAAAAAGAAAAGTAGCTGATGGTACCAACTGTTGCACCGTCGACTACTTTTTCTGATAAGACAAGAAAAAAATGGATAATGTTTTGCGGTACATTCGGGGCTGGTTTTTTGGTGCGAGAACGCAGAACGCACAGCGTACGTCGTATTATGGCTATGCATTGTTTTAGAGAAAGAAAACCAAATATGGGTTATAAAATAAAGGTTACTTAGCAAGTGTGTTTAGTATTTAATAAAAGCGCACTTGCGGTGTATTAGATTACATTATGTGTGACAGCTTCGAAAACCTTCAAAATGCACGAAGAAACGTGCATAAGATATAAAAGTGCATACAAAAGGAGCTAACGCATGATGTAACCCAATGAATCATGATGTATAAGTAATAAATTTAGAGAACAAATGTTTGCTTACATCAAACAATAAACACGAGACGAGAAAAACTAATTCAATTTCTTGAAGCTTAGCTGAACAAACTACTACTGTAAGTCGGGGGGTTTTCCAATGATAAGGATGCACGAAACACGCAAGCAGCGTAAGATAGACAAGGTTTCAGCAGAAAATAAAACACTCACACACAAAAACAAAAATGTACAACACAAACTCGCGTCTTGTTTCACGGTACAGTGTGTACACATGAACGTGATCGTAGTAAATTTTGGATAACGCAGATAAAAAGGTGAATCATTCGCCTTCATATGAAGAGCAGCATTTGTGCAATGGATTTTTTTAAATATAACAAAAGTGAAGTATAGAAAAATAAATCCACTTAACAGCAATCCGGTTCAGTATGTTAGTAAGGTGAACTTTAGAATGATATATTTTTTCAGATTTCATTATGGTGGCTCAGTTATCAGACCATGATAATAAGCCAGCTTTAAATTTCAAATAATTACGATTAAAATAAACTCACAAGATAGTAAAGCAGTATTGTTAAAAAGGTAAAATATAATATACATTAAATTAAGAAAACGTGACAGTTTAACGACAAATGAAACAAGAGGATAATTTCAGCGCGTTTATAACGATTCTGGTATAATCTGGTACGCAGGAGTATCAGAGCATTTCAATGAGCAAAAAATTAAGAATTAAATATTCTAGATAGTTTTGTTATGAAATAGCTCACATAAGCAAAGATTAAGGAGAATGCAATAAAAAATAGGGAGAAAAACAGTTATTAACATTGTTGTGTAACGCTCGATTTGGAGAGTTAAGTGCCTCCTTCACTTGGGGTGTTGGTTACATTACGAAGTGAAATACAGTTTTAGTGTTTAAGATTTGCCAAATACATGTCTATGGGTTATTTAAATTTAATATAATTTAAATATGTGAGCGTTATAGGCATGAAACTGAGCCGAAACAATTACTATCTACACCCAACAACAACCCACATACGTTACATAACGTTACACATAGTTCAAGTGCAAATATGTTGAAGAAGGAAAAAAAAATGACCAAAACAAACCCCCTAACATAACTAACTTCTTTCGTAAGCGATCCCCGCCGTCAGTGCACGGGAACACTTGCACCTATTATTTCTACCAGCAACGTGTGTCTGCTTGCCTTTCCCCGCTCTCATGCAGCAAAGTGGTGGCTCGTTTACGCTTACCAGAAGAAGCGTTTATTATTTAAAATGCGGTAAGCAGAGGTCGACTGAAGACGACGACGGCTCTAGAAGTGGGCACACATCTTCTTTTTTTTTTCGCGCGTACGGCACTCGAACACTTTTCCAACACTGTGCGCACACCCATGCAAGGAACAGTACCGATCGCATTTCAAAAAGGTGTGGAGCCGGTTGGAAAAGCTGCTTGCAAAAGTTCGGTCACGTACACGCATTTTGAAGGCATTGGTGCTG
>AXCM01008386.1:0-13817 GCA_000473375.1 Anopheles culicifacies | reverse complement strand
CATTGAGACATTTTATTCCACTATAAATCACACATTTAATCACCAGGAAAGCACCGTGCGCTAATCCCTGTACAAATGCCTATTGATGCAGTACGTCGAAACTCCATACATCAATCGTTTGCCAGCTGCCGACAGGACGAACATAAACGGGAAGAGGATTTAAAATGATGATTAAGTGTCTAGTTTGAAGTCCCATTAGGGAGGAATTTATGTAGCCATTTCCGAGTATCTTTCTGCATTACACTGCTGTGCCTAATGCGCTGTACTTACAACAAAACAGCAACAACTCTAGATAATCACATAAGAATGTACCCCAAACGCAAGCATCAGCGCAAACACACACAACCCGCTGTGAAGTGTTATTTTACGAGCATACTTTTCTCATTAATCAGCAATAAAACATTCACGCATGATGGTAATCCACCGGTATGGTGGAAGCGTTTCACACAGTGGCTGATGAAATTGAATGCGATGCGCCATCTTGTAATGCGATAAGCCATCCAGCTAATCGTGCCGTACGAGTGAGAAGAATACAGTACACATTTGTTGCGCATATCGTGCAGACAAAGCATAGTATGTTGCAGATACGTTTGCGCTGTAAATCCTTTTTCCTCTGGAGGGTATTGATTTTTACTGTTACTAAATGGCACCTGGCGCCTCCATCGAACATTTACAAAGTACTGGGCGCCTCCTTCGAAACGTAAAGAGAGGGAGATGTTCAGCCGAAAAGGACATCAGCTGGTCCATGGTGTTCAACTCTTTTTTTATTCATGCGATATAAATTGCATAGGGAGCTATGCATCACGACAGTCTTTAGCCGTAGAGAATGGATGCGTTCGAGAGTGAACACTATCAGTTGTTGAAGAAATAAATAAAAGCATTAGCAATGTATTAGAGGATTATGGGTATAATATCAATGCTAAAAAATTGATTTTCACTTCCAACGTTTGATATTTATGGTACACGCTAAGTAAGATAATTGCATTTTATTTTAGAGTGCAATTTTATCTACCCATAATAATAGTCGAAAGCAAGTACTACACATGAATGTTTAAAAAGGCAGAAATGACGATTTAAATGGTGACTCAGAAAGAAGGAAATTCTTCTGATGTCATATGATTAGTTTTAAGCTTGATTGTTTCGTTCTTTCTACCAAACAATTATTCCAGCAGTTGGAACATAGCGATCTACTTCACAACTGTCTCGCGAACCGCCAAAGCGTTCGCACTCAACTTGAGCCAACTTGAAGTGCTACTTGCCATATTTCTTCTTGAGCCACACTTAAGACACAGAACTTTGCCACTCTTATCACAATTATCGTAAAACTTTATTTCCATCCTTTCTCACATAGAACGACGATATTACACCGCAATATCTCAAGCGTTTGTTGAAGCGCGCAAACGGTGAACCAGCGAATGAGCACTTTCCATCCCATTGCCATCTCTCAGCCACATTGGAACTGCTGATTGGCACTAATTCCTCTCGAAGATTCGCACGCCGAATTTTGCTCCTCGCAATGACTTTCCCTTCCGATGATGGGGAAAACTTACCAAAAAAAAAAAAAAACGAAAAGACGAGCAAAATGAACGAGCACACCATTCATACACCCTATTAAAAGCTCATTTCCAAACCAGTACACTGCTGCCCTGCCTTGCCCATTCGCTATTCCACATTCTTCTCGTTTGCCAAATCGTTTGGCCAATTTTAGGGCCTCCCTCCTCCCATCCATAAGAGCTACAAACCCTCATCCTTGGAATGGGTGAGTGGTACATCCTTTTAACGGATTTTCGACTTCTTCGCCCCGGATGGTGGAGATACAGACGAAGGAATTCTAGCTAAAACATTTGGCTCCAATCGAAACCTCAGCATCTTCTCGAAACGGTTCTATCGATGAATGAGAAGAAAAAAACAAACATCCGAAAGCTATACTAAATTATGTAATTAAATCGTTAGACAGCTCTCTTTCAGTCGTGTCGTGCCAACCATTTCCGGCCTGTTATTCCAAGGGGCCTAGTGGGAAGCCTTTTCAACGTAAGATGACCGTAAGACAGAAACGCTCTGGAATTGTAAGTGAACCCATTTGGAGCATCCGTCTAGGGACGTGCCAAAAATACTGAGCATGACTCTCAGCTCAGTAAAATGGAAAAGTGCAAAAATCGACAGGTCGTTGCCGAATGTTGAGCATCGTCCCTGCTCCGAACGCGGTGGACCTTTTTCACGCAACCTCAAAACTGAAGCAAACGCTAGATAAAAGTAGAAAGAGTAGAAAAAAGCATCATACAAACAAGATAAAGCAACTACTGTGATGGGCTTATCCGTTCGATGGCATAGTTCCATACGGCTGCGGGTCGATTCTATGCCGCTTTTTCGGAGTTAAAGCATATCTCCCCAAGGAATGCTGAAGGGTTCGGACCCATCCTCAACCGGCCGGCATGTGTGCCGTGACGTGATGACGACCTGTCCTAATGGACGAAACCGGCTGATTCGTACGATGCATGAGGATAGCACCTATGGGCATGGCCCCACCCCGATGTACCAGTACGCCACCAAATGTACGCTTTGGTCAGTGGCAGCTGTCGCGCCAGAAAACTAACGACCACCGTTATGTGCAAGCTGTTTACTCCATTGTAAGTCTTCAAAACCCATGATGTCCTTGTCCTTCGGTGGTTCCTTTGTCCTTCCTTAATCACACACAAACACATAGACACACCTTCAGCCACATATTGCCGCGGGTGCTGCTGTGTAAATTATTGATTCCGGTCCCCTTCTTGCCCCGCTGCCCTTTTCTTTCTGTTTTTGCCCTTGATGCAATCCACGGGTTCTACGTTCGTGGCTGCGGGCAAAGTTTTGCGGTTGATTGCATCGTGACAAATGAATTTTTAAAACATCCCATCATAACTCGTTGACGGCATCGTTTGTGGCTGTTAGTATGGAAGAAAAGTGAAACGTGACCACCGTCATACCGGCGTCGGATGGATGCATCAAGAAAATAAAGCAAATAAAGACCCCCTCCACCCCACCAAACTCGTCCTCCCATCTGCGCTGAGGGTAGTTGTTGGCGACAGCAGCACAATTCGCATGACGTAAAACCCCCTGGCACATCGGAGCACCGTCTTGCAAATGTACGAACGTATAAAACATGTACACAATGTCAGCACCGTAGCCCGCGAAAATGCGCCGTTTCGAATGCTGGCGTAATTAAATTTATTGCACGTACTGGAATCACTGTGCCGGGTCGCATCGTACATAATATTTTGGCTAGTACGGCCAGGTTCCATAAACATAATGGTAGGCAATCGGGCGGCGCGGGAACGTTTGTGCAGAATGCACGCACAAATCAAGATAACGATCGCGCGATGTTAATTGTTGTCAGTGCTGGGTCGGTCCAGTTCAATTTGCATCGCAAACGCATGGCGCATGGGAAATCATTTACATGCGAATCGTACGTACAAGCGAACGCGCCTCTATGGAACATTCGGTACGCGGGCGTTGAACGACACGAACGACTTATGCGTAATGATAACACATCTTTTGTAGCCCTACCAGACGCTTTGCGTACCACACGTTTGGCTTACGGCCGAAGAAAGCACCGATGGAGGTTGATCGGAAAGAGTTGATCGAGACTGGCATAACAATGAACAGTGCGCTTCAACGAGAATACATTAGCGTGGGAAGAATGGAATGTTTGTACGAGATTGTTAAACACTTCTGTGCCATTTCTTACTATAACGTGCAATAAAGGCAAAACATGGTAGAACAAAAATAATATAAAAATTGTAAGTTTCATCAGAAATTATCATTAATCTTTCATTAAATCGTAAAGTAATATTTTGACCTCATATTTCACCCTTTGGAATGGTTGGAAATGACAAGTTTTAAAGGAAAAAATCATAGAAAAAGATAAACGGCAAACGAAACAGGAGTGCAATACAGTTTCCAAAAAGAAGACTAAGATTTCGGTTCGCTCGGTGGCCATTACGAAGTATAGTAATTACCCATAAATCGTAAACATGCCTGACAGGGCGGCACTAATTTAGTTTCTTCACTAACGAGTTTCGGAAGTCTTCCATTTGGTCTAGTAATGCACCAGCAAAACAAAAAAAAAATCGTACAGTGCCAAATCTTGACCGAATTAAGCTATGAAACGTTAAGCGATGCACAAAGTTTTGTGTGATAGTTTTTGCACTGATCTGAAGGAAAAAAATAATGTGTACTAGCATTAACTGAATGCAGTGTGTAACAGAACAATAACACAAATAGTTTTTCTTTTAAGATTATCCGGAAAGAGTAATGTTTTGTAAAATTATAAGACAAAAAAGTCTTCTCGAATAATTTGAGCCTAATCATCAAAAATTAATCATTTTGTAATAAATATTAACTGTTTTTCATGCTTTACAGCCTCTCGCCAATCTCGGACATAGAAAACAGGGTACTCTTAACAAAAATATGAGGTAACTTTTTACGAGGCAAGGCTCGGTGGCCTATTATAATTATTCATTATGAATGGTTTTGGTAATTTTTTTTTCTAAAATATCACGACGTATTTAAATTAAAAATTAAATCCATTTACATCCTAAAAACACAAAATTCTACTTTTAATTAGGTCCTGCACTTGGCACTTCATGCTTTGAAACGTTATCTTTGAAACATCATCGCATAAAAAATCAAAATACAATTTTCTCATACAAAAATGTGTACCAAGTTATGATTCACCAGACATTGAAAAGAAAAGTATAATTTGTTGTATTACTTTAAAGTAATTCGATTCACGAGTAGCATATCCCTTCCTAAACAGCAACATAATATAAAGCCATTAAGCGCGTTGCTATTTTTCACTCTATAGCTAGTGTAAAAAGAAGTTCAATCGTTATGATTAACCTCTACCCCAGTGCCATTCATCAAGGGTTCACCAGAAATGGTTTCATATTCATCGATGCGTCTGTAGTATTATAAATTTCCCTCGCGGGCGATTGAAGCTTACAATAAAGCGGCATGCAGTTGCACATCCTTTCCTGTTTTGTTTCTCCTCCATTTTCCGCTATCGCTGTTATTATCGTCATCATCATCATCATCATAAGCATTGACCAGCATCAGTTGATCCGCGAAATAATGTTTACCAAAATGCTGCACCGGTCTCGATAAGGTTCACTCCCGCTTTGCGTGTTTGGCGGCTGAGCGGATCATAATTTATTAACACTTTGTTGGAAAACCATCCCTATTTTGGTAGCCAGCAGCATAATCCTTCTCCACCCCTTGTGTCTGGTGCTTCATACCCACTGCCAAATACCCACACGACTGAGCCACGGCACCCACTCGCGCTCATTCATAATTTCTTCATTTGGCGCTGACATTTTTCCCGAGATGAATTCGCATTAGATTGAAACGGCGTTTTAAAAACCCATAAGGGAAAAACCACCACCGGCCGATGGGATGGTGTGCGTAGGATAGCCCTAGCAGGGTGCGGAAAATACGGAAGGAGGTCGTAAATTTTATCAAACCTTCACCAGAAAATGCCCCAGGCCTGAGCGGAACGACCCCAGCGACGAGCATATGGCGGAAGCTTTATTTTTATTCAAAGTCCATAAAATATGACCCATTACTGAAAATATGGTCATGGGAAGCGCGACCGTCGATCTCGCATCCTCGGGAACGCATTCTTCGTCCTTTCTTTACTGTGTGTGTATTTTTTTTCTTTAACGGCAAAATTGGGCACGGTTCAAAGATTGCACGATTATGGTTTCGTTCTTTTTCACTATGCTTTTTTTTATTATCATTATTAGTGCCTAGAGCCAAACGGGACCTGGTCAGCGAAAGGTCTAGCGGAAAATTTATTGGATAAGTAAGTCCATTATATCCGCGGTGTGATAGGGTCGCGGCAGAATGGCCATGTAGTAAAAAGGTTAACTTACTAATATGATCCTGTGTGTTCCGATAAACCGTGGTTCGGCCGAGATATTGTTAGTGTGAGTGCAGGAAGAACAAAAAAACAGAACGACCGAATAATGGCTATCGAACTTTTACAATTCGATGATGGTTAATAAATTTCCCGCAACTAAATGACCCACCGGACGGTTCCACAGCTATTTTGTAGGTGCATTGCTTCAAGCTTTAGAGAACACGGTAACTAACTGCTGCCACCCAAACATCAGTACATAAAATCTTGACCCCAGGCCACCGATTTGTACAGGATGCCTTTTGGGAGGTTACGCCTATAGGGAGATGGCGCAAGATAAATGGGAATTCTGGGAGAAACTTTTTCTTCACCACATTCTTGAAACATGGCTGACAGCAACCGTTGCACGATGGTTAGCGCTCTCTTTTGTGTGTCCCATAGAAGGGAAGAATTTAGGTGTTGCTCTAACACAACCACTCCTTCCGGCGGTGTACCTGCAGGGTGACCTCTCATATAAGACGAACAAACGAAATGGTATGAAAGTTTTCCATTGCAACAATCCAACCGGAAATGCTTGTGTGAGTGTTTTGTCCTCCGTTTCTATTTGGGTAAATATTTATGCAGTTTTAAGTTCACCATAAAAAATGGGTTAAAAGTTAGAAAACACAACAAGAGCAGAAAAAAAACAAAACGAAGCAACAAGCAAATCCATAAGAGCCGTTTTACTGTGCTTTTTATTCTGATGTTTTTTTCGCTATCTGTATTGGTGTGTTTTTTCTGTGTGAATACTTTTACAACCCCTTCTCGAAATTGTCCTCAAATGTCAAACACATACGTACTCAGGATTCGTATGAAAAACGATCAGGGAAATGGGAAGTCATTTTACCGCTCCCGCACCAAACCATCCCCATTTTACGGCAACGGCACGAAAGCTAAAACTTACCAACAAAGAACCGGCCACCTTTTGCTGTCAGCTTTTTTATCATCCCTACAATTCAATGGTCCGAAACCGGTGTGAAAGACAGAAACAACTGCACCAACAAACAACAAAAAACCTTCCATACAAACCAACCCGTAAAGGCCAGGTCACACCGTAACCGGAACGACAGTACCCTACTTTACTGCAAAAACCCCACAATGCAGTGGAATGAAAAATGTATAATATAGGCAAACTACCAACCCATGGTGTCCAAGCACTACAAATACAGTCACATCCCACGGAAAGTGGAATTTTTCTTCAGAACCGTACTGTCTATATACCGAGCATGTCTGTCTGTGCCTTTTTTCTCTATCAAAAGATCGTGACCACCAAAACATAGACCGACACAGACATATACAGCCTGCACACATTGAAAAAAAAAAAACGGAATGTGATGATAATTTGCACAAACATTATTTTCCATCGACAACGCTGTATATTGCAGTCCTCGAACGGAATCGTAATAGCATGAGACCGTGCCGTGTGGTTTTAAACTCTTCAGCAGATAGTGCTGAGGTTGTGCTAGTTCGCTATGGTTCACCGTTTGAGCTTTTTTCATTTTTCTTTCAAGCTTCAATACACCATGAAAAGAAGCGAGAACCAAACATGAAAAAAGGAAAACCAAATGATAGCCAAATAAATGAGCTGTTGCTGTTGTGCCATCGCTCGTTTCGGTTGCATTGCTTCTTGTCCTTGCTTGCTATGAGAAATATTAAAAATTTCAACAGCAGCAGCAACAGTAGCCTTGCACACCCACCTAATGGGCAGTGTCCCATTCGCCCGAAACCATCGATTCGATAACGAATTGGTTCGACTGTGCTGGACGGGAACGTTCCCGAGCACCCGAAACTCGGGGCGAATAAATTATGAGCTTTTAATGACAGTTCAGTGTGTTTATAAATATAGTATTCTCGTGGTAGAGATAGGGAGAGAGCGGATAGAGTGATCGGTACGGTGCTAAGTGTCCCAGCGAGAACCGGAAGAAACCCGAAGAAACGGAAATCGATCGATTTCCAACCGAATGATCAAACGTGTTTCGTGATACGTTGAAAGGAGCGTTCTAGCTAAAGGGGTGGGAGAAGGTAAAGAAAGGGGGAGGGATGAGGAGGATTTGAAAAAAAAAACATGTATCCCACATAAAGGTAAGATGATGGTCCCGAACCGGAAGTAATGTGTAATGGCACAATGCTAACATTTTGGACGCTTTAAATCTCGTACCAAGCACCAACATTACCACCATCGTCATCATAATCATCATCATCATCATCATCTGGTCTTCCCTCGAAATGGGCAACCATTTCACCTACAAGCACTATTCGATACCTACCAGCAACAAACAGCCTTGCCAATTTTGTGTGCACCGTAACGGTCAGCACGACTTCGATGTAATCGATAAGATAAAGTAAAACCGGTTGGCGAGGATTTCTGCGCTTTGTTTCATCTTTCGACAATTCAGGTTCCGGTAGCGCCATCAAAACCTTTCCATGCTTCCACCCCCTTCGCGCGTACTGTCATCCCAATGCAGGATGAACAAAAACGATACAAAACAAATTGAGGTAATCCAAATGGCTCCGACAAACTGGATCCGACCGGTCAAACGCCGCCACATTTACCGCCCGGATGTCCCGGGTGGGCAAAACCAGAGCAAGGCAGGGTTGGGAAGCTGGCGGATCACTATTTCAACGTAAAACTTCCACGGTGTGTTCGTGAAGCGAACAGGATGCGATGAAGCCGAAAATAAAGCGGTGGGTTTCCGGGGTAGGATTTACACCATCGTCGCACCCCCGAAAGGATCGTAACGGATGCACGCGTTGGTGGTGTGCGGTTTTTCTACAAATGGGATCCCATCAGGATCATGCCCGGTGCTACGGACATCGAACTGTAGGAGTTTGGTGTGGCCCACCGCACACGCTACAAATTGTCGGACTATTTTGCTGGTGGCTTGCGCATCTCATCAACCCGGCCCGGAAACGAGGGCAATAAATAAGAACTTAAATTAATCGAAGAACTTTGTCGACCGTTTGCTTACCGAACGGGAGTTGGTTGACATTCCCAAGGCTGGATATGATCGGATAACGCACCTGTAATGAAAAGCAAAATCCTTTGTAAGTCTCTTTGGAAGGATGTTAATACATGAAAATGGTGAAAGTGTATAGTTGGGAGCGTATAATCGTATAACGTATAATCGAAAGGATTGGATGGGACTCTCAACATACGAATATCCAACAGAATTGACGGAGTTTCTGTTGCAATTAATAATAATTTTTAAATAATTCATTTTAAAACCTAAAATCTTCGCAATGGCAACTGTCTCAGCGACTAGGAGTTTGATCAACACTAACGACATCTTCTTAGCCGCGTTCGGGAGGAAAATTCTCTGAACAACTGAGGTGGAAATTGGATGTAGTCTGAGGAAATTAGCAATTTGGCTGTGCAATTGCTGAAATAACCCCTTTCACGCCGGCTCAAACGAAAACATTCGGTCCGGTTAGGAAAAATGTAATTACTCTCACCAACTAATGGTACATGTGCTATTAATATAAGTAGTTAAACTTAATGTCAATATAAACAACGGATTTAAATCATATCATAAAATATGGCGGAGCAAATGCTTCACAATAACTTCACATCCGACTGCTAAGATACACACCCGAAATGCAAAATGTCGCCATTATATTCCATTAAATGTTTTCTAAGTTCCCCAATAAAGTTGCAATGTTCCTCTATCCAGTTAATTTCTATTTAGGGTTTCAAAAGTTTCATTATATGGCTCAAAACCCTGTATTGGATTGGCGGACGAACGCATTCAGTCGTAAGTCTATAGCCAAGACCGCGAAATGATTTAAGCACCCAGAAAAGAAAAAAAAACATCATACTCCACACATGCTGTAATGGGCACCTCGCGCAGCACCTTGAAAATACTGTGTACTAATTTTAAATTGAAATTCTACCTTCCTTCCAGCAGAATTTCCACTGCAATGTTCACTTATCGGAATGTAGAGTTACCTAGTCCAAAAACAAAAACCGAAAAAGTTGACTCAAGGTGACACAAATATTTTACAATTTTCCACATTTCTTCACACGATTAATTTCCTCCATCCGAAGGATGTTAGCAAGGTAGCGAGCGTACAAACAGCTAAAAAGGAACTCTTTTCCAGCTCGGCACCGGTACCAGCGGGTACGTTGGGATGAGGTGAAATCTTTTAAATTACTTTCCAACTCGTTCACAGAGTTTCGGTTCCGCTTGGAAGGTGGGACAACATTTTGGCGAAAAGGTTCCGTTTGTTGGTTGTGCTCACCTGCTTGTAATCCTTTTCTTTACTCTGGGAACTAAAACTGTCCCTTTTCCCAATGAAGAAAGGTGTACACTCATCATCCTTACGTGATCGTGGTCGAATAGAGGCATTAGATCTCATGACTCGCTTCTAGGGCAAACTAGGTTTCGAATCGGTTGCGATGGTGGTGACGGTCAAATAGTAGACTAATACCTTTATCAGTACCACCACCATGTACAACGTACCGCCGGGATAGTATTTCTCATGAAGAGGATAGCACAAAATTACATCATCTCCAAAAACATGGCCGTACGTGGGGAGCGCTAAGCTTATTTTGTGTTACGATGCTGGACGCTCGATTGGAGCTGTGATTTATTTCCATGCCACACACTATGTCATCTCGATACAGCCGCATGGTGTGTGGCCCTAAGCGAAACTCTGTTTGGGACCGGGAAAGGAAACGGCGTAATAAACGGGAAAATCATCAACTGGAAAATACCCAATACTCGCCTCAGAAGTGAACCGGCTGCCCGAAGGAGGTGGTGCGGCATTTGTGTGGTAGAGAATTCAATTAACTTCAACTGGTAATTATTGTTGATTTGATCTACCGGAACGGAGCATAATTTTTCATTACCGTACCGCACACCGGTGAGACCGTAATCCCCATATACCTCGTCACCAATACTTTACGCCACACATCCATCGATTCGGCCATCAAATGTGAGCGGGTTGACGTAATACTCGCACCAAACCTCGGCAAGGAGGTTTTAGAGGGAGCTACTTAATCCCACACCGGTCGTTAGAAGGTGGCGTAATGGTAAATGCTATTCGCATTTACACATAAATGTTCCCATTATCGGATTGTTACAATCGATACATGACAGTGGGAAATAATAATGAGCAGCAGCGTGTCGTGTTGTTGTGGTTAGCAGGGCAGCTCCGGACATGGGCGGAAAACCGATAGGGTTCAATTCTGTCCCCGGTTACTAAAAGAAGCTTGCTGCTGATGAAAGGGCAATGTTGGGTGTGGGTGTGTGACAGTGTGTGTTTGTGTGTGTGTGTGATATTGCGTCAGGAAATCCACTCTAACTACCTTTTCCCCCCGTCGAGAGCTGTTAGTTCATTTTTGTCGTGTTTCGATACATATGCAAAGTGTGGATGATGGAAATGACAAGTTTAATGAATATTACCCAATACACAAGTCCGGAAGCATCCCCGAAGATTGGTGTTCTGTGTTTTACGGTAATCTGTAACACTCAGGAGACTTACACTATGTGAGTTATTATCGAGAAGCGTACGAGGGATGTTCTGCACTCAAAAGGAACACGGGTTTGGGCTGGTTCCCATCCTGCCAACGGCCACTCAAACTCGGGAAGTTGCTCGGCCGAGAACTATACCAAGCCTACCCACACACCCGAATTCAATTCACTTTTTGAAGGAAGGCCAGATTTTTCACTAATTCGGGTTTAGGGAAGCTCTTAACCCAAAAATATCAACAGCACGCAAATGTTTCCATTTCCGAAGAACACAGTGAAAAAAGGGCTAAGATTTTACTCGTTCCGGAAAATTCAATTACACTCACCCGGTCGAGTTTCGCCGTTCCGCCCACGTCTCGAAAAAACCGGCCCTATTTCTAATACCCGTTCCGTTTATCTTTACATGTTTCTCGTCTTCTTTTTGCTGCCTTACCGTGTATTCGTTTGCATTTTCGTAGTTCAATGGCTGCTGGGAAAAGCCTGTGTTTTTCCTATTTTTTATTTTTTGTGTATTTTATTTATTTTTCCCTGTTTTTTTTTTTCTTTTTGCACCTTTCTTGTTCAGGTTTCACTTCTATTTCCACTAACGAGCGCAACAGTGCTTTACAGGTTCCGGGATCCGTACACAGCGAGGTCGTTAATTTTCGCTCGAGCTCGAAAAATGTACATCTAACCCGTATCTGATTACCCAGGTGGAATCGAGGTGGATCCGATGAATACGCAATAGGCCGAACGGGCGGTACAGGTGTTTGAGGTTGGGGGAAGTGGGCGAAGGTGTAGACAAAAATCCAAAAACATAATACGATGGGCAGAAAAAAGCATTTTAATGAAAATTTGATATTCATTTCAGGCGAATGGTGCGCGAAGTGGGATTTTTAGCGGAATCAAAAAACAAAGGCATAGGGAAATCGAGCAAACAGAGAACCAAGTGTTAATGCTGGAGTGCGTTTAAGAGCCAGGTAATGGGTATCATCTTAAATGCGTTTTTTTGCCATTTGATTCCAGCCACCACACACTTGAGCCGCTTATCGATTAATTTCGTACGCTGTTGGAAGTTGCGCAATAATATTTAGCAATTAAATACTTTTGCTGTACGAGTTTAAAACGATCGTAAGTTAAATTATAATGACAAAAGCAATACCTGATTCGTTTTTTAAAGCAATTTAAACTCGAAACAAATCTTCAGTTTGTTGCTAAAGCTAATGAACACAATTTTTGAATTATTGAATATACATCCCAACCATTCTTAGTACGAAAAAAAAAAGTTAAGTGCACACTAAGTTATGCTTTCGTCCAACTGTTCCACCCCTTAGTTCCTCCCCCTCCAAAACGGCATAAGCATTAGTTTCCGAGCATTAGCGACGGGAGGTGTGTACTACCCTAAACTCGTTTTATTATTTAAATTAGCTTCTCTTTCTTCTTCCAAACGATTCCCGCAAGCGAAGCAAAGTGTTTCCGTCGGTGCCAAATTGCTTTAAGATGCCTTGCGAAATGCTCCAATCGCCCAACACAGTCGCCCTAATACACCTCCCTTCTGCCTCTTCCTTCTCGCCTTGCGCCGACCAGCAACATTATGCATATTTCATAACAAACCATATAAAATTTTATGATAATTAGTTTCGCAATTAAAGACACCCTCCAACAAAAAGAAACACACCCGCCGCTAGAGGGAGAAGCGAGGTTTGCGCTAAATGGAACCGACGCTAGAGGCCGGAAACCGAGACGGGGACGTCCACAATCGATTGGGCGAAAATTGGCTCACGGGAAAATGGGCCAAAATCTGGCCCGTTTCCGACGCTACTTGGTCCTTTTTATAGACGTTAGCAACGCGAGAAGAAATAATTTCTTTCGAGTGAGAAAATGATTGTGTTTCGTTCTCGAGATTCCCAAGCCATGCATCGGGATCCCTTTTTTTTTTGGAGGTCTAATTGCATTACAGTGCTCATATTTTTTTATGAAGCAAACTACCTTCAGAACTCCGGCCAAGAGAACCGGAACGGGCATCGGTTTTCGGTGAGACCATTATGCGCTTCGGCGATCGTTATCCCGATGCGATACATAGCCCGTGATTTCTTCGGTCCGAAGGTTTTTCGACCGGAGGTACATGCACACAGCACCTAATGAGTGGTTGTTTGTCAGCCGTTGGTGGCTATTACCGAAATCATCACGTACAGCGGTGGGCAGCATTTGAGAATTGCAGCACGATTCGAGGACCCGTTGTGGTTGTAGTACGTATTAGTGCTTTCGTCCGTAAGTATTGTTTGTTGAAGAAAATTCACTTACAGTACACAACCACGTGCTTATTACCGCATTAACGTGAGCATTTCCTACGCCAAGTTTTGGTATGTACTAAATTTATAATCGTACCTCCATCGTCAACGCGAAGGTTGCAACGTGCCCTTGAAAAAAAAAAA
>KI424832.1:2702-14161 GCA_000473375.1 Anopheles culicifacies | reverse complement strand
ATTTTTCTTATAAAACTTTTCTCACAACACCTCACTTCTTAAAGTGTTTAATTCTTTTAGGGCATTATCCCATTTTCGCAGCTCCCCGCTCATGTTTAGTCAATTAAACACGGAAGGACAGAACCAACAAAAAATACACTCATACACTTAAATGCAGGAGGAGTAGGAAAAACTTCTAAAACGGTCCAGGCGGATGTGTTTTCATTGCGTCGGTTGTTACGAAGGCGTGAAAAATCAAAACACACTTCAAACGCTTAGCAGCAAGGATAAACCAAGCCGCGCGAGTGGGCGAGCCAGGGTTTTGTGGTGGTTGCGGAAAAAAGGTTGTCTAGAAAGTTTGGCCTCCTTTTGCGAATTGTTACTTGTGCCGGCACTTCTGCCTGCCGGTAGGTTGTTGGAAAGTGGGCGCGGGAGTACATTCCTTGCAATCATCCTGTTTGCTTCAGCTCCTCCAGCCGGTTTGGGGAAGAAAGTTGGCGCCAGAAGAAAATTCGTTAACACCCCCCGCACGATACTCGATACCTAACGCGTACGGTAGTAGAGTACAAGTTTTGCGTTGCGTCTTTATTCTGTCGGGGTTTCTTCCGGTTTTTTTTTTGCAATGGGTCGTTGCTCTCCTGTAGAGATGGTTTTACATTTTCTTTCGTGCGGATGAGATTTCCACAATCGGATTATGGGGTTTCATTCATTAATTTCTTGCGAGCGTAAACATGAGCGATCGGATATTTTATATTTAGGAAAAGCAATTCATAGTACGCATGTTTGTGTTTTTTTTAATTGGACACCGTATTAATAATGTTTTCCTTTTCTCTTTTCTAATTCCAGGTAAGCGACAAGAAATCGGTTAGTGGGCGATGACTTTTCTTTACTCATTTGTAATTAGTACGCATGTTTGTGACGGTCCATGTACTGTAAGTAAACACGAACTTCAAACGAACGCTTCTTGGAATCCTCCAGTTGCTTCGCCATTTTCATAAACGTACAAAATTTTCCCAGAAAAAAATGGCTTCAAAGAAACGAATCCAATTTTCATGTGTAAATATTGCAGCACAATATTATTACACAAATCCAGAGCGAAGCAAATTTAAGTATACTGCTTGCGGGTGCTTCACAGCAACATCATCATCGGAAAGCGTACGAGAGTAATTTATTGGCTCATTTGAACCGTCGTGATGCGAACGAGAAAGCTAATGTGCAATCGAATATTTAGCAGTGCATCCAGACGATGATGCACTGTTCTAATGCACTCTGGGCGCTCACACAGACACACAGCCCGAGTGTGTGTTTCGATAAATAATTTAAATCACGATCTCTCTCTATCTCGTAGCTCGTTGCAGCCCCCAAATCATCCCGCACGGCTATAAATTCAATGTTAGAGACCGGCCGCTGCCGTTCGAAACGAATATCTCGGTACGGCAGCATAAATTTTCAGTTCAAAAGGAAAATTATAATCTAAAATCCTGCCCCCGAAAGAGAAGAGCGTTTGCTGAGGCGGGCGGCGAGTGTCTGAAGGTGCACAGACACAGTGCCGGTTCGTACGCGCGAAACTGCATCCTATGCCGAATGTATTATGGCTTTGGGAATGGGAATGGGAAATGAAAGTACGCAAACTCGTTCGAGATACGATTGGGCAGGCTTTTCCTTTCCGCTTGCGAATTGGCACGGTCGAAATGAAGGTCCGGAAAATACCAGATCACTTGTCATACGAATTGGAAGGATCTCACCCGAAAACGGTACGTCCCCAGCTAGCCAGCCAGCCGGCCAGAAGCGACGATGATGATGATCCTCTTGCGCACAGACGAATCCAATGTAGCCACGCATAAATTCCCTTTCCTCGGGGATTTGTGCTTGTGCTTTTAAATTATGTTCCGCACATCGGAAACACGGGCACATTTTCACATCTTACCGGATGTTGTCGGACGACGCACTGTCACAAAAGCAAGCACACACTCCAATGGCAGACAAACACACACACTCGCCTCTCCGGTGTCCGATGCCCGGTACGGAGCGTTAATTGAAATTCCTCGTCTTTCCTCCATTTTCTGCGGCGCTACTGCGTGAGGTGTCGAACCTTGCGCAGCTTTCTACAGCTAGATGGCGTTCCTTTTCCCCTGACATGTGCATGTGTGTGTGAGGGTGCCATCCAATAATGGCTTTTCTGTGCGTGTGCATTATCTGGCCCGGTGCATCTTTCGGCTGGATGTGTACCGTTTCTATGAGGCTGTAGGCTAAAATAATATTGAATACAAATGCACGGTTTGCAGCGGGATGTCTCATCCCTTTTCCCAAACCAAACGTACAACGTGCAGTGTTTTCCGAGGCTTAACTAGCGTCCAGTTGGGTGTGGATCATCTTTTGTTGTTTTCTAATTTTGCCCCAATGGCTGGGCTCTAACGAGAAACGATTGGGGTATGGATTGTGTTTTGTCTCCACCGTACCGCATACAAGCTCTCGGTGCTTTCAGCTGGAAGAGGTCCTGCAAGCATAATTTTAATATTCTTCAATAACGTACCGCTTATTGCGTCGGTTGGTTGCATTTTTGGGGAAAATCCTTCCAACCTTCCCCATCACTATCACTGATGGGGAAGGAGAAATATTTTCATTAGTTAGTCTCTGGATGGAAGTGTCGTTTGGGATGAGATTTTTCGCACACATCCACACTTACCGCACCGCACGGTTCGAAAAAAAAGCATCAAATCCAATTTGATTTATCTCGTGGGGTGCATTTGCAGCAGCTCGTGTGCATTCTACGGATCGTAGGACGACAACAGACCTTAGCCGGCTTCCTCCGGTCCGAAAGGATGAAGGATTCAATTTTCTAACGTCCCCAGGTCGTCGGTTCGGCACACACAGAGTCGAATGCTTCTATTGTTTGCTGGTGCTGCCCAAAAATGGAGTTTGCGGTGCTGTTGGACCGCTTTGGGATAGAAGTTGTGTATAAATTTAATTAGTTTGTACGTGGAAACCTTTGCAAGTCGTATTTGGCTTCGACAGACACACCAGAATGACGTTTCAATTAACAGGACGATCTCAGAAAGCGGAAAGTGCGTTCGTTTGACGTCAGATTAACTATCACTTTAAAAAGAAGCGTTGCATCTGCAACCTTTCCCATGTTTGGGACAGTTGATTGGTCATGATATTAATATGATATAAAAGTTATTCAGAAAAGTGGATTAATCTCATGAAAGGAGTGTTTTGGAATGAGTGATTTATAAAATTCAAAAGAATTTCTAGAGAATAACAAGAAAATCAATACCTCAATACTCAATTCTGGAAAAGCTAATTTTGGGTGTCAAATCGAGATTTCCCGATCAATTCGCCAACGATTGGAAAATAGGTATCGTCACCATGTTTTTTTCTTTATGTTCCTAGGCCATCACTGCACCTGCAGCTCTGGAACAGAAATAGAAACGTAATTGCGTCGCCGCATGATGACGATGATACACCGTTGCACAACACTCGTAGTGCACCCGGGACCCACACACACACACACCCAGACAATAAGCGAAGAGACAAAGGGACCGAGAAAAAAAAATCGCCCAGACACTATATGCACCACGGTTGCATTTGATGATGATGATGGGGTTTCCGGTGCCTCGGTCTCGGTTTTATTGATAGGTGCGGAAAACGATTACTCATCGCCATTTCGGAAAGCATTTGTTGCGAAGGGTACATGGATCAGAAAAGAAAAAAAAAAGTTAGGATAGAAACAAAAACCTCAAATGGCCGGTATGAGATGACAATTTTCCAATGATTTCCTATTCTGACGCTTGTCATGCTGTTGCTGCACGCTTGCAATACATTTTTCGAACGACAGCCAATGAAAACGGGGAATGTACTGTGGACCCCCAAAACTGGACCTCGCCCACCCATCGCTCGTGCCATCACAAGATCATGGAAGGTTCAATTAATCGACGAAACCATTTCTTTCTTTTTTTCGGTGAAAAGGGACACACAGTCCGGTGGTATCGGAAAACTAGCTGTGGTTAGTGATAGGATGAGTGAAGCATATTCCATTTGGGTATATCACTTTTCCGGCTGCAATTTTCCCTGCAGCTATGGCACGACGAGGTGCAATCACCGCTCGTAGGGACCAATCATCAATTGATACGACGACGAGACACAAATCCCTTTCCATACACACTCGTCGAAGGGTTCCAACACGGTCAATTGGTGTATTTGAATGAGGTGTGTTTTTGTGGATGGCATTCTGTGTGGCTGTGTGCTTTGGTGCGGTTGGGATGCTGTCGTTCGATTGGGGGATGATTGGTCGATGTGCCGAAATAAATTGAGAGCATATATTTGCATACGGGAGGTTTTTGTCTAGTTTATTTGGTCGTGTTTGCGAACCTACGGTCGGTATCGGAATACCGTTAAATTGGCACGCATATTGATAGGGTTTCGGTACAATGCAACATTGTTGAACAATTGGAACAAGTAAAAATGGATCGAAAGCGTATTTATTCCATCTCACTTCCTTTGCTTTGTAAAATGGTGACATACGCTTACTGCATGTAGTGTTTTCCCGACAGTAGGATAACATTGATGCGGAAAATCGTTGTCGAAAGAAAAGAAAAATATGTAATGATTAAAACAATTATTAAAATCCTCCAAACAAATATCTTCTAATGAGCTCCGAAAGGTATGCAATCTGCAGCACAAAACTCACCACATGAAGCTGTTGAATACATTTCCCCCCTAAAGCGGGGTTTGTTTAATTAAAAAATACCCTATTGCCGTAGGAAAAATAATGATATCTTGCACCACTTACATATGATTCGATCTGCAATGCAGTGAGTTGGTGGCGTGCTTCATTAAAAACATAAGTGTCCGCAACAGCTTCACACGGCTCTGGTTAATGATAGGCTTTTAATCAACAATCAGCTGCTCTCGAGTGAGTGGTACAGCTGTACAGCTGTATGAATCCCCACCGCCGTGTGTGTGTCACTTGCGTGCGTGTGTGCCTTCATTAGCCACATGGAAGTGTGTCGGTTACCGAGCTGGCTCACCATGGCGGTGTCACTTTCCCACGAACATCATCGTTCCATCTCAAACCGCCAATCGACGATAAATACCGATAATACCAACCATAAATAAACGTTCGCGGTCGCGCGAATTCGGCCGGATGATGGAGTCTCTACCGCGCTTTTCCCTTGCGAGTTTTCATCACCATGCCGTGTCGTGTGCTTAACAATCTGTTGATCATGCCTCCGGTTGTGTTACCGTAAACGCGGGACGAGCGATGGGGTGGTGGGCAGGGTGCGAATCAGATTATAACTTTTAACACTTTCCGAAAATGCTTCACAAATGTTCGACGGTAGGAATCCGGCAACCACCAGTAACAAATAATAACAACCCCTCGTTCGCGCGTGTGTGTGTATGAGCTTCCACAAGTATGTGGATAAGGGAACCGAAACCAGGGGTGATGGTAGAAAGGGAGCTTTGTGGTGTAAATTTCTCCCACATGCCAATCGAGCGCGCGAGCACGCGACATGAACTCATCCGAAATTATTTCATGCAAATACCATCGGTATGACAGTGGCGGCGGTGCACGACCGATGAGCGAGCGGATGGACGCGAGAAAAACAACACGGCAATAGGCAAAGGTGACATGTTTCAGGCGCACACGGCACAACACCCGCGTTTCCCCCGATTCGATGCCGGAGATTCGAAGCGGAAGTGGCAATCAATTTGAATCCAATTTTCGATACTCCTCCCTGCTCTTGTCACGGCACGGAATAAATCGAACATCCACGCTCGTGTCTCTCCCCCCGATCAGTGCCGGTCATGATGATGATGATGATCGCGTGCGATGAGTGTTTGCGCGATTGCTGGCCACGCCACGCCACGATGCGCTCTTCGAGTTTTTATTTGTTTGCATTGTGTGATTTTTGTTCGTGCACGGGAGATGAGTGCTAGTGAGAGTCCTGTTTGGGTAACGGAATTGGAATTGAAAAAACCACAAACGTCACCCCTTTTCTACCCACCAAGTAGCCTCACCCAAAAACCCCCACTAGGAGTGATGGGCTTCCCGAAGCGGAATGCATGAATGAAATGTATCAATGAATGAGAACACAAACCCCCTCCCGTCCGTGTTACCCAGCCGCCGTGTTGCAGCAGGGAAAATAAATAAAGCGCCAGTTTCAGGCGATGTTGTCCGGTGACAACTGCCACGACGGCATGTGGCAGGGATGCTGTGTGCACGCAACCGAACCAACGGGGCAAGGTCAGCCAAAAGGGAAACAGATTAAAATATGCATCCATGTACACATATAAATATAAATTCGAAAGTAAAGAATAACTGATGAGGAACGAAAAAAAAATGCTCGTTTCGCATTCCCGTGACCGAATGCTTGCCACGGCATTCGCACCGAGCACACAAAACCCGTGCTCGCAGGCGTTGTGAATGAAAACAAGCTGCGAATTAAATTTGATAGCGTGTTGTGCGAGAGTGCGTCGTAATTTTGGGTGAGGATTTTGGTGAGCAGCGCACAACACAGCATCAGGTTTGGTACGTGAGTTGATGTGGTGCATGTGGTTTTACGCACATCGAAGGGATGGCGATGGTGTGCGGGGAGCCCGACGCGCGATCCCTTACGGCAGTCACCGGTTGGGCGCGTACGTTATCAATTAAAATATACACGTGCTTCTGTGAGGTGTGTGCGTGTGAAGCCATTTATCGCATGTGTTTATTGCAATTGCAATACAGCAGGTAGCGTTTGGGGGGAGCTGTGGAGGCATGCAATGTTTTTGGTTGTTGATCGCTTTCGATTTCACTTGAAACTGGATCAGCTGTTTTGTGTGTGTTGATTGAATAGCGTTCCGAATTGAACGATAGAAACAGAGAGCGTCTATTAAATGATTTATATACAAAACTATTTTTTGACAAATGTCTTTTCACATACATAATTGGTGCCGTGACCAGGATGCATTTTTAAATATTTTCTGATTCCAAAAAAAAAAGGCATTTCATTCATAATCTCTAAAACGATGAATTGAATGAATTGAGAGAAAAAAACAACATTGTCACAGCTGATAACGGCTTGTAGCCAAAAGACAGGAAGAGCAACCGGCAAGTGTATTTGTTTTGACCGGCATTACCGTTCAGCTCAGCGTTCAGATCCAAAGCGGATCCTTTTCCAAGGATCGTAAGGAATAAGTGGGTACAAAAAGTGTCTGTTTTCTTGAAAGAAACAAAAAAAAAACTTTCCCAAAACCCGGTGGTCAGAAGGTGGGAAAAACCTTCAAAACCTTCCACCCCGTAAAGTTATCCGTCTGTCGTATTCTACAACGGCGCCACAAATGGACGAAGAAAGTTCAACCCCTAAGGGACTTGGCTGACCGTAACCCGGCAGAGAAGGTGATATAAAACAAACGGATCCGTACCGGCCTAACGTGAGCAGAGCCTTTTTCTCTCTCTCTCTCTCTCTCTCTCTCCCTTGTTCTTGGGTTTGTTTTTGTTCCCGTGAGGATAACGATTGAATGGTTTTGACCGGAAAATCGGTTTCCCCCCCCTTGGGGACGGGACCGACGACGGGATGGAATGCGACCCGGTCAAAGTCAGACGCAAGTTTTTGGGACGATTATGTACTTAACTTTATAAATAGACATATTTTTTTCCTCCCCGCAGCGCATTCGGAAAATGGGTCGGCGCTGTGTTTTCCTTTCCATTCATGCTCGGCGTAGTTTGCGTATCATATTTTCCTCCCTGACCATGTTAAAGAAAGTGAGAAACCCATGACCGTAATAAGGGAGAGGATGAAACAAAAAAAAAGTCGTGGGAATCTCCTCTCGAAGGATGCGTAATCTTTTTTACTACGATCCGAAATTTATACCGATTCGATTTCACTTTCTTGGGGGGAGAAGAAAAAAACAGAGGAAAATCTTCATGACCTGCCCCCAGGCAGTAAACGCTGAACATCATGTTTTCCCTTTTCCCTGGGCTGAACCGTTTTGGGTGCGTTTTAATGGTTTCCCCGTGAACGGTAAAGCAAATCTCAGAGGAAGAAAGTTACTTGAAACAAAAAAAGGTATGATGTCCAACAGGTTCCTTAATTCTTTGGCTATGCACGATTTGCAGCTATTTTGCCCTTCCGGGATCACTTCCCGGAGATGTTGAACATGGGTCGGACAGTGGCTATTTTGTCTGTTCTTCCTGCGTGCTTGCTATTGCGGAGAGATTGAAACTTTACGAGTATCTTTTATTTTCTGTTCAGCTCCAGGCATAAACAGATGGAAAAGGAAATGGGTTAATAATGCTGCAGGACTTTCGTGGCGTGAAGAAAGTATTCTTCTAGGTCACGGTTATATCCTTCCGATACGCATACTTAGTGGTGCATAAAGTATGCGAACAATCTACTCCTAGCGGGGGTTCCTCCTTAAACCTTAGCATAGCACCATATACGTACCGTATAAAATAATCTATTTTATTTACCAATCCTCCCCGCCCTTTTTGGGGGTGCTGTTGGATCGATAGCAGCTACCACCACCACCAACCAAGTGTGGCAAGGGAAAAGCTGACGCAGCTGTTGGGACGTTGATGATGATGAGTTCCACCTGCTTCCGTTGTTATGACAGCAAACGACCTTTTGCGTGTGGTAGGGGTGCTTCAAGGAGCAAGAGGTCTGGGTGCTTCGTTATTATTTCTTCTTCTTCGTTTTGCATTCTAAATTGGTCGAAGACGACCCCCTGAAAAACAAAACAGAAAACAACGGTGGGGAAAAAAGGCTTCAAAAAGTTTGGTCTTTTATGGTACACCACCTTGAACGACGCGCGGCCCGGACGCGGGCAAAAGTTGGACTATTCATTTTTCTTCTCTTCTTAGGAAAGAAAATCTCGTCCACCATACCCTGCCCTCTCCTCCCAGGTATACACAGGTGGATGGTAAATGAGGTCAAACGATGAGACAGAGAAAAAAGGGAAGCCATTTGATGATAAACGCCACCCGCGTCCGTGCAAGGACGGAATGATAAATTGGTGTTTAATTTAAGGACTTGTCCCTTGACTTTTTCTTGTGCATTTGGAATACAACTCCATCGTGTTTTTTTATTCCATCGCTGAATTATTCACACCGATCAAGAGATGGGGGAGCCACCAGAACAGGATCCAATACGTGAATCAGGTCATAACACAGTGCACACACCGGTGTGTGACACGTGTTTGTCATAAATGAAGGTGGGTGGAGAGTGGCCAACGTTCCCGAGATGACCTTTGCCGTACGCGTGTTTGTTTGGCTTCATCGTTCACGGAGCGCGCCTACCTGTAGGAAGTGGTAGCGTGCATCATTAGTGAAAAGCGCATAATAAAAATTGAGGCGTGCTCGTTATTTTTCTAAGAGTTGCTCCGACGTGATTGATGGATGATGTTTTAGAGCAAAACATATTGGTTGGTTTGCTGGTGTATGTACCCATTTAATCAACCCCTGGCGTCGTGCTGATGAAATTACACACAAGCAGAACAATCCGCGACACATAAGCGGGAGACTCTTTAGAAGTTGAAGTGCGCATTTCCATGAGTGTGAAAAATCATTTATCAACCAAAAACAGGTCGAACCGTGGTGTAACCCGGTCCGGTGTATGAGGGGGGCACTGGACGGGAGCGTCATTACGGGCAAATATGTTGACCAGCCGCCCGTCCATTATTACTGCGCGCCCGTTAATCGTCGCTGATCCTAAAATCAACTCCTCATGTGAGAAAAGAGGGGCTTTGTGTACTTGTTCGATCGTTTGTTAAACATTGACCCGTGTGTGTTCTTCCCTCTTGTTGTCCCTCCATAACGAAATCCACCCCATTAGGCGCGTGGAGCACACACACACACAAAAACACAATATTCCTGTTTCTTACCCGGCCGCTTGTGGCCGTTCTCTCGCCAACCGGTGTCAAGATGTCGAGCACTCGAGGCCAAATTCCCATTTTCCTGCGCTAATGAGCTACGGGGCTCCCAAAACGCAACCCCATCCTTCCTTCCCACCCACCTGCTAGGGGAGGATATCGTTTCCCGATCATTAGCGCAACAAACTGGTGCCGCCAAGTCACAGTGCGCGCTGCTTTGGTCTTACTTTGTTGTTGTTTTCCTTTCCATGTCATTTTCGATTGGTACCTCTGCCTCATGTGTGTGTCTGTGTGTGTGTGGGAAGGGGGGCATTTGTTTGTGCGTTGGGTTTTTCTATCAGGCAAGCATGAGAGCAAACATTATTTATGTTCCAATCCTAATTTTGTATTATTTTTATTTTATTTTAACATCCTCCCTTACATTGCGTATCCGATCGGAACCACCTGGTGTTGGTTGTTTGTGGGACTTACAACTCACAGAAAAAAAGAAAAAGAAAAAAAGCCCGACAACCTAGAGTGGTTGATTGGAAGTGGAAAGTTAATTACAAAAACACACACACCCTTACGATGTCCTGTTGTTTGTACTGTTCCCCCCACCCCGGAATCGAAGTTGTCATGGAATTGTAAGTTGGAGTCCGTGTGCCGAAAACTGTCGTCCAAAATGGGACTAATTTCGGGTGCACCCTCCATTCCTGTCCAGTTCTGACCTGCCGCTAAATGGTGGACACGGTGGGCTTGGTGGTGGGCCGTTGCTACGAGTAACACAACATTTGGAAATAATTAATGACTTTGCAAGCATTCCAAAAGGATCGTGATCTTCTACGAGCTGGTTGAAGTTGAGTCGTGTGACCAACGGTAGAGATGATTTACGGAATGGTTCTGTGTAAGGTCGAACTCCTCCGACTATAAATGACTTGCCAGAGTCCGGAAGTTCAATTTATAAATTCCTAGTACGGAATCAGCTTTGTCCACAGTGTGTACTTTTCATGGAGAAGTGCGGGGGTATTCTAATCAAAAACTTTCGTCTCTAACTCAAAAAACGACGAGCGTACAGAATTTCCCTCATTGCCGACAGATGGAAGTAATTAGACAGTTTTTCTTCCTTTGAATGTTGCGTGGAGAACCGATCCTTTTCCCGGGAAATGTTTGTGGTGGTATGCAAATTTTCCCATTTTTGCAAGGCTCCACACACACACACACACACACGTACGTTAAGGGCTTTTCCGGGTGGGGATATAACGGGACCTCCTAATTGTCTTCAACACATTCCACACCAGGGATGGAAGGATGGAGTTTGTTGCCGTAGAGTGTTGGAACACAAACGAACCCCAACACGTGTACAGAATGAGGTTTTGGGTTAGGGAAAGATTGAAATAGTTCCACACACACCAAAAAAAATGGAAGGCTATAAGCTGCCATCAGGAGAAGGGAGGGTGTTTTCTTTTTCTCGGTCCGAGGGACTGAAGAAATTCAAGCAATCAAGGAAGGAATTGTGTTTACGCAAGCAACATCATCATCATCATCGTCATCATGATGGTGCCAATGTTGATGATGATGGATACCACCCTTCTATAGCACACAAACATCATCCTCTTTACCCCCCTCTGTCCCTCCTTTTACTACCCCTT